>OU744316.1:68317104-68445043 GCA_916610145.1 Eristalis arbustorum
CCTATAAGTTGTAATATTTATAAACATTCCGTCGGCGACATCTGCTCCTATGAGTTTAGACATAAACAAAAACCCGAATGTCCGGCATCACATATAATTCAAAAGATTGAAGATAGAATTAAGATCATGAGTTCAGTTTTGTATTAGCTATCGAACCGAAAGGTTCTGAATAAAGTTTTTAAACATATTTAGATTTAAGAGTTAAGATTAATTACAATAAGATGTTGATAAGTTAATTAAGCAGCTCTTAAGACTGCCGGGTGATCTCACTTAATCACAATCCGATGACGAAGAGGAAGATAAACGCGAAAAGCTGCTGAGGAAACAGAGGAATTTGATGCCCACATCCAATCCCTTCAAATCAAATTGTAGGCAAGAAAAGCAAACTAAAAAACTACAGACACCGCCCTTTAAGGGACAACGTTCGCCAGCATTTTGAAAAATCAAATGCATTTTATTAAAAAACAAAAGGCCCCTAAGGCTTTCAATTCACTGCTTTCCAGCAGCCAACTATCGTTCTATAAGAGAAGAGCTGTCCACGGCAGGTGCCGAGTTTTCTCAAGACTTAAAAGGGTAAAAGTGCAGACCATGCACCCCAAGAGCATGGATCCCGATCCCGAGGATATCCTCGCTCAATCAAAGAGAATGTCCCTTAGGGACGGAAAAGGTCGGGGGTAGGAGTAGGCTTTCATGCGTAATCTGCAAGACCTGCACTCTGCAAATTATCGGGGATGTCATATGGTCCATGAAATCATAGAGGCCAAAAAGGAAAGCACTCACGGTTGAAGCAAAGCCAGTGCCTCGTTTTTCAACTACCACTGTTTAACCTTCGCCCAAATGGCGTCAGGTAGGCAACCGGTACAACAGACAATGCCGAAGGTAGCCCCAGTTCCAGTGGCCGGGAAATCTAAGGCCAAACTGGATTTTATGGCGGTACTGCTCTCTACCCAGGGACAGATCATTCAACACCAAATGCAGTTCCTGGAGCAAGCAGCGCGGGTAGACCTCATCCACTCGACTTTGTTTGCCATGCCTAACCCCACGCAATCTTAATGGCTGCACAGACAGCCCGTAACCTTAAGACCACAGCAATGAATGTGAATTTGGGTCGCTCTATTAATTAAAAAATGCCTATGTCATAAGATAATGTATCGCACTGAAGTGCGAAGATTTTTAAAGTTAGAAATGTGTATCGCACGCATCTCTCTCCAGGGTGGAAAGCACCTGAAGCACCTACATTTCAGAGCTCGACACTCTTTTCCCCAGCTTTCGACTGAGCTCGGAGGAAAACTATTACGTTATTGCCGGAGATTTAAACTCCAAGCACAGAGAATGGAGCAATAGAGTGCACAACGATAGGGGAACTGGTATAACTGGTTGGTAGAGTAAAATATTGAGATCAAGCTAGATTTGCTTGCAACCGATAAGCCATCGGGGGCATGGGCTTATGTACACAGGGCAAAGTTGCTGACTGCACCCAACCTGGTAGGATGCCAGCGCGATCCCTGTTTGTGCATAAGTCAAGTTGACATACAGCCTCCTCGTGGCGCCCCTGGATAGCCATCACAACAACCGTTGTGTGGTGAACTAATGTATGCAGCGATCCCCCTCTGCCCGAGGGTCAAATAATGGGCCTGGCCTACCAGTTTGTAGGTTGTGCGTGAGGTTGACTCCCTCACCACACAAAAAACCAACGGTTACGAACCGACAACAGGCCTCGGATATGGACGGATTCAAAGTTGACGACCCCAGCAAACGATCAAAGGACAATGATTTTCGGTTCTGCACGTGGAATGTGAGGTCCCTGAACAGACCACGTGCAGCCGATGAACTCGCGGAGGCCCTAGACTGCTACAAAGCAGATGTCACCGCCATCCAGGAGATGCGATGGGATGGGCCGGGCAAAAGGAAGATGAGAAACTGCGACATCTACTACGGTGATTGCTACAAAGAGGGAAGGCAGCGCTTATTTGGATGCGGATTCGTTGTTCGAGGCAGACTTAGGCAAAAAGTCTTAAGCTTTGATTATATCAGCGAGCGCCTCATAACAATCCGCATCAAGGCTAAATTCGGGAACATCAGCCTGATTTGCGCACACGCCCCGACGGAGGAGAAGGATGACGATAGCAAGGATGACTTCTATGATCTCCTAGAAAGAACATACGATCGATGCCCCAGCTATGACACCAAGATCGTTCTAGGAGATTTCAACGCACAGCTGGGCAAGGAAGAAATCTTTGCTAGAGTCATCGGAAAACACAGCCTGCACGACAACACATCCGGAAACGGACTCAGGCTGGTAGATTTCGCCTCGGGGCGTAACCTCTCTGTGATGAGCACGCGGTTCCCACACCTCAACATCCATAAGGGGACCTGGCGGTCTCCTGATCAATCAACCGTCAACCAGATTGATCACGTTGCGATCGACGTCAGACACTCCTCCAATATTCTCGATGTCCGAACGTTCCGAGGAGCCAACATCGACTCGGACCATTTCCTTGTTGTAGCCAAGGTAAGGATGAGGATATCGAGAGAAGTACGGAGTCGAGAAAGAACACTACGGTTTGACGTCGGAAAGCTACAATCGCAATCGACCGCTAGGAACTTTGCCGACCGAGTCTCCCTGAAACTCTCTGAAAGTTCGACGCTGCCTGCACATTCAATAGAAGAAGAATGGAAACGTTGTCAAAAAGCCATCAAAGAAGCTGCCACTGATGTGCTGGGTTTCACGACACCACCCAGAAGGAACCCATGGTTTGACGACGAGTGCAGGCAGGTACATGCAGCCAAGCAGGAGGCCTACAAGGCAACGCTGCATCGAACAACGAGAGCTGTTCGTGAGCTCTATGAACAGAAGAGAAGGGAAGAGCACCGGCTTCTCAGAAAGAAAAAAAAAGAGCATGAGAAGCGCGCGGTCGTGGAGATGGAGAGGTGTTACGACAGGAAGGAGGTCCGAAAGTTTTACCAAAAGGTAAAACAAGTATCAGGAAGATATAGACCTCGGACCGAAGCCTGCAGGGACGAAAATGGACAACTAGTAGTAGAATCGCAGTCGATGCTGAGAATTTGGAAAAATCATTTCTGTAGACTGTTAAACGGCGATGACGACACAAATTCCGCTGTCAGGCAGAATGTTTCACTCAATTTGGACGATGATGAACACGAATTCCGTCCCCCCGACTTAGACGAAGTTAAGATAGCGATATCTAGACTGAAGTCGAACAAAGCTGCTGGAGCGGACGGATTGTCCGCGGAATTGTTTAAGGCAGCTGGAGATGGCCTGGTTGGGCGCATGCACCAGCTCATCTGTAAGATATGGTCGGAGGAAAGCATGCCCGATGAGTGGAATCTCAGCGTCGTTTGTCCGGTCCACAAGAAAGGAGACCCCTTTGACTGCGCCAACTATAGAGGGATCAGCCTCCTTAACATCGCTTATAAAATACTCTCTGCCGTTCTGTGTGAACGCCTGAAACCCTTTGTCAACAACCTGATAGGTCCTTATCAGTGCGGTTTCAGGCCAGGAAAGTCCACAATAGACCAAATATTCACACTCCGGCAGATCCTGGAAAAGACTCAAGAGATGCAGATCGACACCCACCACCTATTTGTCGATTTCAAGGCCGCATATGACAGCGTGCATAGAGACGAGCTATACAGCGCCATGTCTAGTTTTGACATTCCTGCCAAACTCGTCAGGCTGTGCAGGATGACGATGGAGAACTCTCGCTGCTCCATCAAGGTCGGTAACGAACTCACCGAGACCTTCAATGTCAAAAAAGGTTTTAGGCAAGGCGACACGCTGTCATGTGACTTCTTTAACATCATACTTGAGAAGATCGTGCGAAACTCTAACGTCAACACCCGAGGCACGATCTTCCAAAAGTCCGTTCAACTGCTTGCATACGCGGACGACATTGACGTGATTGGACGAACACAGCGAGCCGTCAATGAGGCGTTTGCTGGCATTGAAGCGGAAGCGGCTAAAATGGGTCTAGCGGTAAACCAGGGCAAAACAAAGTACATGCTGTCATCACGAAAGGACGCACAACACCGACGTCTCGCACAGAGCGTCATATTGGGCAGCAGAAACTTTGAGGTAGTCAAGGACTTCGTCTACCTAGGCTCCGGAGTAAATAGGGACAACAACACCAGTACCGAGATCAAGCGCAGAATTACTCTTGCCAATCGCTGTTTCTTTGGGCTCAAGAGGCAATTGAGTAACAGAGCCATCTCTCGAAACACCAAATTGAGCTTGTATAAAACCCTGATCATCCCAGTCCTGCTCTATGGCGCAGAGACATGGACGCTATTGAAAGCGGATGAAGAAGCTCTTGGTTGTTTTGAGAGAAAAGTTCTGCGTACGATCTTTGGTCCTGTTTGCGTTGATGGCGTTTGGAGGAGAAGGTTCAACCACGAACTATACGGGCTGTACAGCGGCATGCACCTAGTTAAGCGTCTTCGGATCCAACGCTTAAGATGGCTAGGTCATGTAGAGCGGATGGACACCACAGCTCCGGCCCGAAGAGTCTTCGACACCGAGCCATTGGGACAGCGCAACAGAGGACGTCCTCGCACTAGATGGCGCACACAAGTGGAAAAGGACCTCAACCAACTTGGTGTGCGCAACTGGAGGCAGCTGGCGAAAGATCGTGCTGGCTGGAGAGGCATGTTGGTTGAGGCCCAGGTCCACCCCGGACTGTAGCGCCAATCGAAGAAGATAAGCCATCGTATCTCAGAAGCGGGTCTTATCTACATTAATAATAAGAAGTAATTATGTATGTATGTATTATTATTTTTCGTTTTCTTTTGAAATTAAAACAAAAGCAAGAAAAAACATAAAATGACATTTTTTTTTGGAAAATAGTCTTAACAGAGTGGAGAAAATTGTTCAACGTGGAAACCGCAGATGGAAGCAATTCTGCACAAAAATCGCCTTCTTAAAATTGTCACGACTGGTCTTGCAGACCAACTGAACCAACCGAATTGGAAGGATGGATGAATAAGGACCTAGATGCAAATGCGAGACCATACTTTGAATGGAACACGCATAATTATCGACGGTGAAACCAATCGGTAATACCGAGGAAATTACGGACTATGTAGAAAATATGTACAACATATTGGTGATTCTAAACTCAAAAACGAAGCTCTTAAGGTTAAGGTTAAAATGCTGAAATAAAACAAGTTTGAAGAATGAAGAAAGATTGCAAGGTTAACTTGAACATGATATTTCCAGAAACGTAAAGGTGAGGAGGAAGGTTTTGTTTTTCAATTTCGCTTTATAAAACATTTATACCAGAATTAAAAACCAATCTAATATTTGTTCGTAAATAAACTGATAATTATGGTAAGGTCGTGATAGAAGATGAACATGCTTGGATCAATAATAATTGGAAAAGACTACTAATTGATTAAATGCAATAAAAGTGAACCGGCTCTTTTTAGTTGACAAAATTAAAATTGTGACAAAAGTATGAACACTTAAATGTAACCTCCTTACATCAGCCCAAAACTAACAATATAGTTAACGAAATCACAAAACTTATGGAATCTAAGATTGATTACCCAATTTGTTACAAAGGAAAGCAGACGAGACTATATATTTATTCATAGATTCAAAAGTCACTGTGTTGCTTATCGGAAATTATCTACACGGATCTTTGTCGAGCAATGACTGTAGAATCTATTGATGGAAGTGTTTATTTTGCATCTTTCATCCATGATTATTGAAAAAAATGTCTTTGTTTTCTAAAGAAAAAAAAGCGAGTATTTAAAGACATATATGAGTCAAGACAATCGTGGGAAATCGGACAAACAAAACAATTAAAATACTTAGAAGTGATAATGCAAAAGAGATAATATGTCAGGATTTTGCAAAATTCTCATGTGATAATAGAATTAGAAGTTAAAATTGACTGCAGAGGTGCCTAACTTGGAATAATCGAGTTGAGTCGATACAATCGAACATGGGTAGCACATATTTTGATTCAATCGAGTATCCTCGATTGCACCGTCAAAGTAGGCAGCATGCAAATTCGAATATGACGTTTGAAACAAAATTGTTTAGTCGATAGAAAAATGTTATCGTCATCAATTAATAAAAAGTTGTCCTCATTATGGAAGCGCAGCAAAATATGGTATGTCCATCAACAAAAAACAAATACAAATTTTGACCGATTATATGAGAGGTCATCAAGACTTGGCAAAAGGCATATTAAAAAGTGCTCAAGGCAGAAAAGGTTGCAGCATTCCCTGGGAAAAAATGTACGGATTCTCTTAACACAGAGGGACCTCCACAGAAAGACTTCAAAGACTGGAAAAAGGTAAAAGCAAATGTATGCATGTTTGAATTATTATATTGTACGTGCATTTTTAGACTTGAAGTGACCTGTAATATAAAGTAAAGAACAAACTTAGGAAGAATAAGGTCCACTTTAAAGGCACAGACATTTGCCCATACATGCAAAAGCTCAGGGACGAATTGGAAGAAAAAATTATAGAATGCGCAAACCTGGAAGCAGTTAAAAGAAAACCTACAGGAAAAATCGTTGGAGTCGGACCTAGTCAAATTGCTGACCTCAAAAATAATGAAGAAACTAAAAACCAGGGAAGAGGTAGAATACAATATATTCGAAGAAAACGTTGAATGTGAAGGTAGTGGACCCGTACTTTTTCTAGCGTTTAAATTTTAATCGAATGTTTACTAAAGGCAATTCTACACATTTAAAAAATACTCGCTCTAATAAAAAGGAAAGCAAAGAACATTTAAAAATGCAGTATGTAGTTGCAACAGAAAAAAATAACTATAAGCTTGATGCAATTCATAAAACGCTTTGCAGCAGTCACAATTTACAAAAGCGAGGAGTTGATATTGAGGAAAAGCATTACAAAAGTATTACAAAAATCCTAGGTGTAGGAAACTACGACTAGCAAGAGCACTACAGGAGCAGAGAAGGTGATGAGTATTTTCTTCCTCCTCTTCATCCATGCAGCTTCTACAAAAATCATTATATGGGAGACCCATTCTGCGAGCTTGAGTGCACAGTTTGCACAGTGCCCGGTTACGACTCCAATAAGGGTCCTTAATGAGGGCTTGTTTTAAGGCAGGTGGTTCCTTCTAGCCATTTGTCATTAGTGGTTTCAATTGTGTGGATCTTAAGAAGATGGTAAGCTGTAGCGATTGGCATGGAAGGTGGTACCCCTGCTATTGTTGGGGATGAGGTTGTACCACACCTGGCGAATTCATCGGCTTTGCATTTTCCTGGTATGTTACAGTGTCCCGGCCCCCACATGAGGTGAATGTTAAAATGCTCAGCCATCTCGTTAAGAGACAGCCTGCAATTAAGAAATGTGTTTGAGTAGAACATGACATTGTCCAGGGATTTTATAGCGGCCTGACTATCGGAACAGATGGTGATATCCCTTTTTGATATCGCGTTGAGCCATGACAACGCCCCTTTAATCGCTATGGTTTCTGCCTGAAAAACGCTATAGGGAGCTTCACGGAGATAGCAATGTTGAGATCTTGAGAATAGACACCCGCACCCACAACTTCGTTTGTCTTCGATCCATCTGTGAAAATACGCAGAGGATCTTCCAGCATTTGCCCGTTAGATGTAAAGTCCGATCTGGTAGGAATGCTGTTTGAGAATTTCTTCTTGAAGATAGCTTGGGGTAATAGGCGGTTAGTGCCTCTAGGAAGGAAATTGAATTCCTTGAATGGTTGAGTCGCCAGTGTTGAGTTCGGACCACATTCGGAGTGTTTTGACTCTCAAGGCTGTGCTTGCTGTTATTTGTTTCCCGAATATTTCCAGTGGTGGAAGATTATGCAGTACGTCCGACGGAGTACTTCTCATTGCCCCGCTGATACACAGGCAGGCTAGTGTTTGTACTCGGTTAAGTGCATTGTAGTTGATAGGCTTGTTTAGTGTTGTCTACCAAACTGAGACTCCATACAGAAGTGTCGGTCTGACGATAGAGGTGTACATCTAGTGAGCGATGCGTGGTTGCATCCAATGGCATTTTCGTTGCTAAAAGAAGCTGAAGAGGCTTTCTTAACCCTTTCCTGGATATTGAGCATCCAATTTAGCTTGCTATCGAGCGTGAGACCCAGAAATTTCGAACTTGTGGTTAGCTGTAGCGTAGTGCCACACAGCAGTGGGCGGACAAACTTGGGGATTTTGTATCTTCCGATGAGGAGTACGATATCCGTTTTTTGTGGGTTAACGCCGAATCTGCATGTTTGTGTCCATGCTTCCAGCTTGTCGAAGGCGTTCTGCATTATGTCTCTTAGAGTAGTATCATCCGCATAGGCAATAACGTTGCACCCTACCTCTTCCAGTGTTAATAGCAGTTCATTTACCGCTACGTTCCAAAGAAGGGGTGAGAGAACACCTCCTTGTGGGGTGCCCCTATTAACTCCTCTATGGATCTTAGCGTCTCCCATCTGAGAGTGTATTACCCTGCTGGTGAGTAGCTGATGAATGAAAGCCACTAGGGACTTTCCGATTACGAGGTTGCTTGCGGTTTGATATTGTTAAAAGCACCTTCGATGTCGAGAAATGTCACAAGTGTATGGTATATTCTTTAAACACGAGAAATTGGTGCCTATCAAAGACTGGAGGACTGTCTCGACAGACTTGCTCTTGTTGTAGGCATTTTGTGCAGATAAGAGTCTGTATGCTGGAATAGCTTGCCTGATAAATTGGTCTACTATTTTCTCCAAGGTTTTCAGGAGAAATGAGGAGAGACTTATAGGCCTGAGGTCCTTCAGTTTGGCATGGGAGTATATACTCGCTTTGGGAAGAAACACTACTTTGACCCTTTTCCAGGAGCTGGGAACATGACTAAGACTCATACAGCCTTTGAAATTGCAATTATCTCATTAGGATGATTGCAAATCTACACTAAAATGGCAGTTATAGTATTCATTTATATTATTAGCAAAAATACCTACCACCATAGCATCAAGCTATGAAAGCCCTTTTGATTGTAGTAAATGTGCTCGTTTTGCTTATAAAATATGAATGTGAGTGCCATCAACACATCCCACTATAGTATTACCGATAGTAATACACCTTACTCTCTTGAAATTTTAATGTATCGAATTCTATCCATTTAGGACAAAACAAGCAACGAACATCGGAAAAAAACACAGACCGTTGTCTGTGCCATGCCTAGTAACACATTTCTTCCTACATTCGCTTGGTAACTCCCACTGGCCAATACACTTAAAGTTGCGCAAAGCTGGAGAACGGGGCTATATACGGCTCCTGTCCGAAGTCTACAAGAAACATAGTTGCACCTATTTACCACCAAGCAGCCCTATCCAGCATTGGAGCATTTCCAACTACTCTAGTCAGAAATATCCTCGCTGAAGCTGGACTTCCTTCTTTGGAAGAAAGATATCTTGTATCCATTGCACGACTCAATACGAAACTCCACTTCCAAACGGGATCGATAATCGACCAAGATACAACTAAGGCCATTACCCAGTCATAACCCAAGGTTCCCCTCCGCAATTCACTGCATCCTACGTTGGGGACAACAAATAGATCTACCTCGCAAGGGAGCAACCAAGTTTACGCCAACATATCCACCACGGTCACTCCATGAGGACTCCATACATCTGGACCTGCACAAACTACGTAAAGACACAACTAGCAATACTGTATACACAGCACGATTCAATGAGATCCATGAAACTCTTAAACGTACGGGTTGGAGCTTTATATACACAGACAGTTGTTAATCAAGAAGGCTCGATCATTTCGCAAGGCATCCTACCGAACATCGCCTCCATATACACACTCTCTTAGAGAAGCCAAACCAATCCAATATTAATTATTTAAAAAGTATCAATATAGACAGACATAAGTATTTCGAGGGCCGTAAGTCATCGCCACTATTTGGCCCCTATAGTTCATATTGATTACAATTTTAATTGTACATTAATATTTTAATAAATAAATAAATGGAGAACTGGTGGAACCGATGTGCTTCTAACGTTGTCTGGGAGATTTAAGTAGCTTAATATTATCACGAAACATTCCTTATTCTCTCTAAACTACTGCACAAAACTAAACAACAAATGGTTTTGTTTTCGATGGTATTCTTTTTCTTTGTATAAATATATGAATACTTACTCATTTTCACACAATTCTAATGGATTACTATTATCCCTAATGTATCTTCTTTTGTTTTTGGCATTAAGTACTTCTTCATCTTCGCTTTCCAAATCAAAAAATATCATTCTAAATGGCGCTGAACAATGCTCGGTTGCTTCAAGTTACGTGCTGTCACCCCTGTATTAAGGAGACCAGGCATTCAAATTGTTGTCTTCTTTAAATTCTAATTTGGGTTCTAACATATGTACATATTTAACGTACGTCTTCGGCGTAGCTCCCCGACTTTCAATTTAGATTTCGGCGTTTGCGCAATACGTACGCAAGTACGTTACAAATCATAAGGATTAAGAAACATGACCAACATAAAATTCTATCCAAAGAGTCTTAGTATCGAAAGATGTTTTGAGAGGGTTTGGCATATTGCATTAATGTTTGAATATGAAACTTTCGGTTAAAATCATACAAAGTTTTTTGAATTAAATAAAATGTGTAGTAAACGTCGAATATGTTAGATCCGAAGTAGAAAATATAACATATGGACTGCCCCAAGCTACTGCACTTGCGCCAACACTTTTTAATATATCTGTCTCTGACAATCCACATCTTAGCAATGATGCGAATATTGCAATGTTTCCCGATGATAAAGCAATGTTTGCATTTTGAACATACTATACAAACGTTAGTAATGTGCTGCACTTTTCAAATTAGAAAAATTCCTTTATATATGGAAAATTAAAGTAAAGGCTTCAAAAACGAAAGCAGTTTGGCTTACACGTAGACGAAAAGTTTGTTTTATTCCAAACAATGTATAAATCCAAATGGAATCATGATTGATAAGAAATTAACTTTTCAGAAATACATTTCTATCACTGTTGATAAAATTAACAAATATCTTAAAATTCTTTACCCCATTATCAATAGCCATTCGAAACTTAGTACTAACAAATAAGCTGAGATTGTATAAACCTGTCTTTCAATCTATTCGGCTGCATGGAGCTCCTGTTTGCTACGACTGCGCTTAAATTCACAAACTTAAATTGTTATATTTCTGATAATGAAACTTATCAAATGCAATTGTTTAAAAATATAAATATTTTGATTAATATGTCAAATAAGTTAAATAAATATATTTAACTAGGAACATGTACATGCACATGTGCCAAAATTAACTTACACATCCTTCAAAAATGTAGTCCGGATGGTATTCGGGGCGCTAACAGTCCATAATCGGGTTAATTACAAAGAATGACACCATATGCACATGCTGTGGGGACGAAGAAGTGATAAATAGAAAGGATACTCACCACTAACTCTGTTAAGCCCGAATCTCTGCATATGGAAACAGAGAACACTGGGAGATTTTTTCGTTTCTTCTTCTTTGTATGGCTGGAAGGGACAGCACAATATCTGCAAATCGGAGCTCCCACGGCAATCAAAGAGTAGGGCGACGGTTTTACATCTCCACGGGCCTCACTATGACCTCAGTGAAACGTGGGCCCACAGCGTCTAACCTCGTACCTAATACCATAATCCAATCATGGCATATTATTTTTGTATGACACCACTAAGAGAATGGAGGTGTTTTTACTATTCGGGATGATTACATTTGTCTTGTGTCGTTTTACACGACTATCGTTGCATTAGTCGTGTCGATTTTCCATTGGCATTTCCTAACCTACACGACGCTACAAATTCATACTAGATTCGCACACGACAATTTCATATGAAAAATGTGGCAACACTAGGCGTGTTTTTTTTTTTTTTTTTGACTACTCAGTACTCAGCTCAGTAATGATTCTCAATAAAACACTCTTTTATTGAGTTAATTTTTACCTAATTTGGAATTGTAGGCACGCGTGCTTACGCCCATTGCATTAGACGTCAACATACTCTGCCAAAAATAAGTGAAATTCGATTATCAAAAGCAAAGAAAATGCACATATAATGGATAGCCAAGCAAGTAATATGAATGATTTGATATTTTAAAAATTCGCACAAGTAACATAAAGAACGTGACGAAAAGCTGGCTCGGGTGTTCGAAGATGAGCTGCGGATGTTATTGCTTTCTTTAAGCAGTCGTATGTTTGCTGTTTACTTTTACAGTCTTGATCGCTTTGTTAATGTGATGGGTACTGGATAGATGCTATACATATGTGAGTAAGAGATGGGACACGTGTGTGAAAGGGTGAAAAGAAGCTCAAGGATAGAGATTCTTTCTTCGTTTTGTCCCTTATCTTTTTTCGATTTATCCTTTATTATCGTCAGAGATAAGAGAGAATAGAAAGTTGAAAATATCTCCAGGAATGTATTAATTCATATGAATATTTTTACACACGATTTGTTTGGAAACTCGACCACGACAATAAATAATGAAGTAGTGCTGTATGTGAGTTCTACCATACACAAATAAGGATATATTTATTTGGCTATGGTAACAAGCATTTGCAGGGGTTTTCCAATTCAGTTGTAAGGTATTTCCAAATCATTTGTAGGGTTTCATCGATATTGCCTTGGATATTGGATCGTGTTTCTGGTGCAGTTGGTTTTCTAAAGAGAGCATTCTGGTTTTGGTTAAACTTTTTGAGGACGCGGTAGAACAACTCCATTACCGACAACAGACTTAGCAGCTGTTTAAATTATAAATATAATATTGTCTACTTGTAATTTTGCACTTAACACGTGAACATATTAATTAACCTTTATTTTGGGGTTATAACACACATTTAACCCACTTCCTTCGGCGTCACCCACAAAAATACAAGTGACAAGATCTATCACATTCCAACTCAGTTTGTCATGAAATGCGACCAAGAGAGAACAAATTTGTCACAGTGATATCCATTTTTGGGTGACACGACAAAGAAAATAGCGCTGAATAAAAAGCTTATGAAATTAAATACGCTGACCCAGCTGAAGTGTATTGTTTTCTCTAAATACTGTAGGAAAGAAAAGAAAGTTCAAAAACATTAAACTGCGTGATACATATGTATGTACTACATAAATACAACGTAACAGGATTCTTTCGAATTCGTTTTAATTCGTGGTTCACTAAGAAATAAAATGAATAGTTGTTGGCAAATCAAATATTTATTTTGTGGTTCTATTGATCAGGCATACAGATTCATAGTAGTTTCCATGAAAGTAACATGAATTAAAAGAAATAAGAACATTCAAAACTTACATATTTGCGTAACCATTTATTTTATTTGTTTCTTTAAGAAACAGTTCTACTGATACCTGATGCACCAGTCCTTTTTGTAAATTGTTTCCATAATGTACGCCACGAATATTATTGAGCACACATATGTGTAAATCTGATAAATCAGTGTCAGACTTAATTATGGTACCAAAGCTTTCCGAAAGCACATCCAAACAGATAAGAGTGAAAAACGCTCTCAAAACATTTATTTTCCTAAACGATACATAGGTTTCATAATGTCTTACACTTCTTGCACAAATATGAACGTTCTCTTATTGCTAAAATAAAAACCCACTTGCAATTCCATCATTCTTATACTAACACTAGCGTCATATGTCCTCAACTTTAGAAAAATGCAATCAATTCAGTTGTCTGATTTTGCCAAATTTTCAATTGGTATGGAACTCAAGATTCCTTAAATCGCTCACTGATATTACTTTTAGTTTGTTAGTATAAAATTTGAAGGATCTAAATAATTTTCAAATAATAAAAATGTAGACAATGATGAGTTCATAAGAAGTAATGGTAAGAGCTTTACCATTATTTTATATATTTAATGTTTTCTTTTTCGCGTTTTACTCCTTTTTACAAACTTAAAACTTGTGACACTCACTCGAAATTTAAAATGTATATTTTAGCCGGATGATCTTAGATATATTCTGTTGAAAACGTATGCAACTTCTAAAACATAAACCCATGCATATTTCTTTAAATTATTCTGTATTTGTTTTAATATTTTCATTCTTTATTTTGATTAATGTTTGCATATCAATCGTGTGTTTTCTTAACATTTCGTGTACTTTTTTTTTGAGAATAATAATTTAGTTTAATAATGAATAAATGAATTTATTTATTTGTATCTTTTTTCTTTCATATTTCAAAAATAATAAATGTGTAGGAGAGCGTTTGTTTGTATTTTTTAATTGTTTTTATTTTAACGTTTATATTTGTATTACATGACGGATCGGTTTTACAAACTGGAACGCATCACATAGCATATTTTCTAGTCCATTCTCGTGCCAACTCATTGTATTTTTCTCGATCAGTTTTATATATTCTGGCAATTTCGGGAACAAGTGGGTCATCTGGGTTCGGGTCACAAAGAAGAGAGCAAATCGATAATAAAACTGTAAGAAATAACATATATTACACTGGGTTAAAAAGTGTTGGTGAAAAATAATAAACCTTTTGAAATGGTCAGTGCTGGTGACCATTGGGATCTAAGAATGTCGAGACAAATCGAACCGTTGCTATTAATGTTTGGATGGTATATGCGAGTTGTGAAAGCCACCTTTGGTGGTTTAAATGGATAATCTGTTGGGAAATGAATTGTTAAGAAAAACACTCCGCCTTGATAAGGACTATCCGGCTATTGAAGTAAAAAAGTTGTAACATTATTTGATAAATATTTTTAATTTTATTTATTGTCTTACAGGTCCCATTATTGTTGCTTGCCAGTGAAACACTAAAAAAGAAAATAGAAAAACGTATTTACTTTGCTGTGTACAAACAAACATAAAATGTACATTTTTGATTTAGTTGAAGTATAAACTACACCTATATCTGTATTATGTATGCTCATTTACATTTTTGTTTTTATTAAAAACACTAACTGTCCGAATTTAAGAAATCTCTTTATGTATACACGTATTAGTGCATATGATGAACAAAATTATTCGTCATAGGAGTGCAGTCGCCTTGGAAAGTTAATAAAAACAAAGCGGATATCTTTGTTATAATTTCTAGTTCAAAAAATTTTAAAAATCTTAACTTAAAAAGCGTATGACCCAAGACTGATATGTAATTCTCGTCGTCTACTCGAATGTCTTGATAAACAAAATTGGTTAAAATTTGGCGTCACCTTCGATAAGTCGGATTCTGAAGCGATACAGTCGCTGGCTTGAAACAAATACTGCGTGTTTTTACATTTTATAAAGGATCGCTTTCAGGAGCACTAGCGAATTGTTAAATTGAATCCGATTAATCACAAGTCGATGATAACGATAACAGCGTTAGTTATATAATTTAGAAAGATATGGAAGATGATTTGATACAACCGTCTTCATGTGGAATGATTGGAATTCGAAAGTATTTTGCGTTTGTATTTAAAGACAAATTAAAAAACAACCAATTCATCATATTATGGTATTAGGCTTGCCCACTCACCACATAAAAACTAAGTTATTTAGAGACAACAGCATGCCGGAAGAATTGTATGCTAGAATGCTGTTTTTTTATGGTATAAATATATATCTTTATTTATTCTGCTAGTTTAATAGTGTGAAAGTACAACAGTAGGGTATGTACGATAATGTTAATGGTTTCATCGAAGCAGGAATCTTTTTCGCAATTTTCTTCACATAAGCAACCAAACCACTCGTGTTGTACGTGTTATTGTTCTCTCACGACTGGAAGGGACCTTCAGTTTAATGCCCAATCCGAACGGCTTTGTTTGAGAAGCTTTTTCTAGACAGAAAATACTCTTTGAGCATTGTCAGTGACTCGAAAGAGATGGTGTCGTGAAAATTGTTTTCGTCGCACAGAACAGGAATCGAACCTATGACGTCGAGGTTGGGGTCGACGCACATACCCACAACGCCACGGGCCACCATAGTTGAAGTGAGGTGAAAAAAACTAGACCAACGGAGGTTAATACATCTGCCAAAAGAGAAGAGAGACTAGAACAAAAAGCAAAAAAAACGGTTTCAGTTCCGAAACTGGGTGCCTAGAACAAATTAGAGGAGATAGCAAAAGTGTCCAAAGAAGAGGTTAAGAAACCTGATTCTGAAACGAGAGTAGACGAGCAGTTAAACAAACAAAGCACCTCAACTATTTCACAGACGACTCTCAAATCGTACACAAGGTAGAATCTGCTCCTATTTTAGAAACTGGGAAGCAAGAAGTGATCACCGATTGCCTACACCAGAACCCGCTCCAAATTTCCACAGTAAACGCGGCAGGAGAACAAATTCATGTCAGCAAACCTCCGTCAAGTGCATTGGACCCAACTATTGTTTCTACATTACCAGCATACTATGAACAAAATAGGTTCACATTGCCTTCAAAGTTCTAACAAAGCTAAACTGAGTATGAGAAGAAAAAGATTATATTTTTTCACATCACATCACAAACAAGCAAATGTAATAAAATCCGTTACAAAAAATTGCAAAATGCATTAAATATTTTTTTTAAAACAAAAAATCAATCCCTTCCCTCGGTATCGATTCGAAACTGTGGATGTGCGTCTGCCATCTTTCAGGCTTGTGTTCAAAATTGTATACATGTATCTTAACTCCCTGTATTATATAATGTCTCAGTGGAAATGAGTGACTTTTCAGAAGAAGAAACACAAAAAAGTACTTATCGGATTGTAATTTTTTTTCATTTATACATTCTCATTCATCGGTTTATTTAATTAGAGAGCTATGAATCAAGAAATAAAGGAAAAATCTTCCAAGAAGCATTCAATAAAAAATAGGAAATGATTCATCGAAATCGAGAACCAGAAAAATGTATGATCAAACCATGTATGACGGGGGCTGGGGTTTAAAGTGAACCAGGAGAACCAGGAGATATACATTAAGAACGCTATACGTGACTCTTGCTTACACCCTACACGAGATGCTCCTGCTTCTACTGAATATAGCGGATCTAGAGGGAAATAACCCGATGAAACACTCAATTCTAGGTGTGAACTACCGTGCCTAAGTTGCGTTGCGACATCGGTCGCATTCACCTTCTTGGTTCATATCTCCCGAAGGAAAGAAACGAGTTGAACCTTAGACACCTCAACCCCGAACTTCTAAGCCAGGATTGGAGGCCATCGCTATGGGTGAACACTACGAGAATGATATAGATCCATGAATCGCTTTTTTCTCTCCTCGCAAGAAGGAATTCAAAGTTCATGCGGGTATTTCCCCTTAGCAAACTCAGAATCCTGCCAGCAAAGAGCGATAACAAGTCAACAGAACCCGCTGGTCGCCATGAAAGTGGTACAAGTAAACCTCCAGCACAGTAAGGCGACTAGCGCTAACCTTGTCTTCCTTATCTCAATTGGAAGAAGGGACATCACCTTAGTAAAGCCACGTTGGATTCACTGCGAATAAAAAGGAAAAGACTACAACTACAAAAGAGTTATTGTAGTTAGAAAATAACTTTATTCGTTTCTTATACCTACTCTATAGGAATTCAAACATTCTTTGATTATTACAAGCACTTGAAAATAAAAATAAATGTGGACAAATGTAAGGCCATCTTCTTTACTATAAGCAGGCTTAGCTGCCCACAGGAAGTCTCCAGCAAGACAACACTCTTATACCGTGGCTAGATTCTGTTAAGTACCTTGGTGTTGACTTAGACAAGAAATAGACCTTCGGTAATCACATAGGCAGACTTTGGATAAGGTCAATGTTCTTATAAAAATACTAGATTTCGTGCTCGGCTTTGCCCGGGTTGGTTTCTTCAACCGGTACTTCACCTGTAGTGAAAACATATTTTGGCGAAATTTGGATTATCAATGCGTGCTGCAGCAAAACGGACGGAAATTACGGTTTTTTCTCAACCATTTACACAACGTGGAAGAATATCAAGCGATTCATAAAAAAAAATTCTTGGAAATCCCATCTATGTACCTGCGCACGATGTTCACTTGTTGTGCAAATTGAAGTCAAACTTCATAAGCCATAAACAAAATTAGCCTATCTTGTAACACATTATGTAATTAGTCTAGCTCTGAAATTTAATCGAATCGGCTAATCCGTTCAGAAGTTCAATATTCACAATTTCAGCAAAATTTAATGATTTGTGTGTAGCTGAGAAAATAAGAAAAGTGCGAAAATGTTTATTGTTTCCTTTTCGTTTGGTGACTCAGCCAGTCGTCACCACTTTTTCTGCACCAAAGCAGAATATGAAAACTGTGTGTGTATATATACAACACGCTGGGGGATGGTTGATATCGACGACTACGCAACTTGAAATGGTTTCATACCACATTGATGCAACCACACTTATTTTGAGAATATTATTCCCGTTTGAAAAGTTCTCGTAACAACCGTATGTTGTACCGACTTAAAAAATTCACATCTAAATTTTAGTATGATTTTTGTTGAACATTTCAGAGCTCTGCGACGTGGAGTTTCGGAGCCTTTGTCAGACACACAAACTTTCTGCTTTATAAATAGTTAAGATTAAGATTAAGATATCCCCTAATCAATCGGAAATCAGTCTTCAATATACACAAAAGAACAATCATTTTTACGGTACTTCTTCAAGCATTAGTGGCATATGGCTGTCCTGCCTGGGGCAACTGCGCGAAATTCGACACTAAGAGACTTCAAAGCCCACAAAATAAGATTCTTAAAGTAATGCTTACTACCCTATACATACATATATATTTATTCATTATTATTTCCTTTATATTATTTATTATTTATTTACTATTATTTATTACAACCCCTCTACATTTTTATCTATGCTCTTTTATCAAATTTCTTCATATGGAGTTTTTACCATAGTTTTCTCCGTGCTTTGAAATCTATTACTTTCTCGTTTGTCACTAACATACATAAGCAATCTCCGTGCAAGCTCGAGCAAATTTTTCAATGTTAAAAAAGTTGCACCATTAAGAAAGAAAATAAATATATATCTATCCATCTTCAGCGTTGAAGATCAAACAGCGGTCATACTAGAGTGGAAAAACAAATACTCCCTAGTACTGGCATCAGCATACATGATGCTGTAGCCGACCCCCTAAACCGATTAACCAGGAACACTGTGAAGGAGGCTAGGAAGAGGAAGTGGAACTCGTCTTAGGTTGTGACTCGAATGACAGAGCTAATAACCTTTTAAGCTTAGAAAATCAGAAATCCAAGAAATACCGAATGGACCATATTCGCTCAAGAAGAGAAGTTTGCCTCACAGAAAAATTAACAATGTTAATGACCTTGAGTTAACCTCCAAAGCATTGATCCACACCTTTCAATCAAGAATCTTTTGCAACGGCGCACCGTGGGCTGAAAACGGAGAAAAGGTCTATTGAAAAAGTCATACATATGTAGCTTTTTGAGTTTTGTGTCTAAGTATTCTTAGATAACCAGGGCTTATTATTTCAAAGCAATTCTTAATATATATATATATATATATATATATACTGTATTTACAAACTCAAAATTATTTATTAAAATTTTGAAGCATATTTTCAACAGTTTACATAGCTTTTTGTTAAGCTTCTTAAGATAAGTTGTATATCTTCGTCGGTTATGTAAAAAATAAAACAAAAATCTTCAAAATAGCCTTCTATAAAGTAGTCTGAAGAATAGGTACTAAAGAAAAGTTTTGATGAATACTTTTTGAGTTTAAGGGCAATCCTTGAGTTATTTTATTTATTTATTTATTTATTCAAAAAACTACAATATAATTAAAATTATAACATAGCTTAGTAGCCAGAGCAACAGAGGGCCTTAGGCTGTATAGATATATATTAACATTGTGATTATATAAAATTGTAAAGTTCTGTCGTTTTCAGGAAATCTATTATAGAGTTAATGTTATTATGATTAGGATTGGAAAGGAGATGATTTATGGGGGTGGGCGGTTTTTGGTTTTGGAATGGTGGACATTCACAAAGTATATGATGGATGCTAATGGGTGACTGGTTGCAGTATGTACAGATGGAGGACTTGTTTTTATTAATGTAGTGTTCATGGGAAAGTCTGGTGTGACCGAGTCTGAGTCTAGTGATTTTTGTAATATCTTGGCGGGAAATTTTAGAAGTATCTAAATGCTTGGCATAGTCTTTGATGGATAGTTTGTTTTTGTTGGCTGTTTTGTACCAATCCGAAGTTTTCTCCCAGAGGAGATAGGAAGGAACAGATTTTCGTTTTATAAAGTTGTTAATGTCAATGGTGTTAAAGTTGGGGGAGCAGATTGACGGGGTTTTGAGTACCTCTTTGGCGACTTTGTCGGCGAGTTCATTTCCTGTGATTTGGACATGGCCTGGGACCCATATTAACTTTGTGTTAGGGGATTGAAGAGTGAGCAGGTAACGGATTAAGGAAGGATAGTAGGTTTGGTTGTTGGGGTTGAGGATTGCATCAATAGTTGACAGGGAATCTGTGCAGATGGCAAACTTTTTGTTAGATTTCTGAGTGTATTGTAATGCATGGAGGATGGCAATTACTTCGGACGAAAATGTTGAGGAATATGGGGGTAGTAAAAAGGAGCAAATGGTCTCTTTTTCGGTAGTGACACTGAAGCCTATGCCGTCGGCTATTCTGGAACCATCTGTGTAAATGAAGGAGTGATTACTTAATTTGCTTTTGAGCTTAGCGAAATAAGTCCTGAATACCTCAGGGGGGGTATGGGACTTTTTATAAGATCTTAATGAGAATCCTTGAGTTATTTGTGCAAAATATTTACGAGTAAGTGAAGTACATCTAATTCTGTTTTTACACGGTTTTGATATAACACAGTTTGAAAATAAGATATTTTAAATTTGTTTACACGATTTTATTCCATTTAGCACGATTTGAAATGTGTTAATATTTTGTGAATTATCAATGCCATCAGACGTGTTTGGTAAAGCAATTTTTATTTGGAAATTTGTTTTTCCAACGTTACATTAAGTTCTTAAAAAATCCTTATTTTTCACTAATTTTAATAGGTTTTAGAGATTAGGAACCAATCACCTACTTTTGCATACGATCAATGTTTTTTGTACACGGTTTTTTCTGAAACCAATCTACCGTGTAAAAACAGAATTAGGTGTACAAGGATTGTTTGAATGGATTTTTCAAAGTAGAATTTACCCAAAATGTACTACCCAACTAATACCGGGAAACCGTGAGAGTTAAATTATATAATAACAATGAAATGTTTAGAGAATTAGGTTTTTCCATTTACAACTAAGATATAACAGTTATTACATACTAATATTAAGGGTAGATAAAAAATTCAGGAAGAAACCTAGTATTTGATAACAGTTAAAACTAAGCGTAAGTTTGCTATCTAGGATTATGCCCGGATAATGACAGGTGTCTAACCATTCAATATCCACTGAATCCAATATCAAGTTCCTATCAAGCAGAAAACACGATTTTCGGCGATTGGTAAAACAGACCGTTTAATTTTTTTGTAGATTCATTTTTTATATTTATATGTTGACCAACTATATTCAGTGAATTTGGCTAGCGAATGAAGACGTCTCAAAAATAAATGCTAGAAGAGAATAAATCTGTGTCATCAATAAACACAGCGAGTTCAGATTCTCAAATTTGGAATATCTGCGTAAAAGAAGTTGAATAGAATTGGAGCTAGAAGAGATCCTAGAAGAGCGCCAAATTATATTTCCTACTTCTTCTTCTTTGTGTGGCGCTACAGTCCGGGGTGAACCTGGGCCTCAACCAACATGCCTCTGCAAATAGCGCGATCTCTGGCTAGCTGTCTCCAGTTTCGCACACCAAGTTGGTTGAGGTCCTTCTCCACTTGGGTGCGCCACTTTGTACGCCGGCGTCCTCTGTTGCGTTGCCCGACAGGTTCGGATTCGAAGATTCTTCGGGCCGGATCTGTGGTATCCATCCGCTCTACATGGTCTAGCCAACGTAACCGTTGGATCCGTAGTCGCCTAACCAGGCTCATGTCGCTGTGCAGCCAGTACAGCTGTACAGTCTCCGTCAACACAAACAGGACCAAAGATCGCACGTTAAACTTTTCTCTCAAAGAGACCAAGGACTTCTTCATCCGCTTTTGAGATTGTCCATGCCTCTGCGCCGTATAACAGGACTGGGATGATCAGTGTCTTGTATAGAGTCAACTTGGTTCTTCGAGAGGGCTCTATTACTCAATTGCCTCTTAAGCCCAAAGAAACCCCGGTTGGCAAGAGATATCCTACGCTTGATCTCGGTACTGATGTTATTAGTAGAATTTACTCCGGAGCCGAGGTATTATTAATGAACGGCTTCACACGTACGGTACACAAAACGGTAGAGAGAGAGAGAGAGAGTGTGTGAGAGAGAGAAAGAGAGAGAGAGAGAGAGAGAGATCTTATACGCGATGTTAAGAAGACTGATCCCTCGATAGTTGGCGCAGTCAAAGGGGTCACCTTTTTTGTGGGCAAACCATACCAAGATTCCACTCGTCGGGCAGGCTTTCCTCAGACCATATCTTGCAGATGAGCTGGTGCATGCGCCCAACCAGATCATCTCCGGCTGCCTCAAATATTTCAGCGGACAAACAGTTCCAGCAGCTTTGTTAGACTTCAGTCTGGATATTGCTATCTTGAACTCGTCTAAGTCTAAGGGACGGAATTGTCGTCTATCATCGTCCAGATTGAATGGAACATTCTGCCTGACAACGGTATGTTGGTCCTCATCGCCGTTTAACAGTCTAAAAAGTTGATAAAACTTTCGGACGTCATTCCTGCCATAGCACCTCTCCATCTCCTCGACCGCGCGCTTCTCATGCCCTTTCTTTTTTCTTCTGAGAAGCCGGTTCTCTTCCCTTCTCTTCTGTTCGTAAATCTCACGAACAGCCCCCGTTGTTCGATGCAGCGTTGCCTTGTAGGGCTCCTGCTTGGCTGCATGTACCTACTTAGTCGACAAAATATAACCCACATATGTATACTGAGAATTTTCTATTTCTCATAAAATCTTTAATGATTCTGATGACGAATGAACTGGACAGTTGAAACAACAGATGTTATGGATAAAGTATTGTACCATAGTGTTGAATGCTTTTTCTACGTCTAGTAGTATAACATCCATCGACTCTTTCGGTTACTAATGTTGTCCAACTCTGGAGACTATATATTGAAGGAAGAACGTCGTGGACAGCGGCATTCCATAGCTTTGGCACTGAAGCGTCGTCAGCTTGCTGTATTAGGCACCAAATTGTTAATCCGAGAGTAAACTCAATAACATTTCAATAATTATAAGGTGAGCCTTACGCCATTAAAAAAGCAGTCGCACGGCAATGCGTGTGCCGTACAGATCTCACTGCAGTGAGATCATGAACACGACTGATAATACCAGACAATGGACAATGGACGGATCCTTCGGTCCCGAACTTCATTAAAAATAAAGAGGATATATGTCCACAGTCATCTGGTGAGACTCTTGATCTTCTTGTGGAAACACATTTCCCAGGGTGTACCCATGAACAACCAGAATCATTAAAATGTACATAGTTAGGCGATTCAACCATTAAAGTTATAGCCTCGAGGGGCAACCCACAAGGTGGCGTCATTTCCTCACATGTATGTGCTAGTCATATCTCGAGAAACAGGAACCAAGGCAATTGCATACGCCGACGACGTTGCTATAATAGACTCTGATAAATTTGTTTCCCAAATCTCAGCGAGTTAATTGAACACGCAATTAGTACCCTCCTCAGTTCTTACGGTCTTGGGATTAACCCTAAAAAACGGAGCTGGTTCTTTTTACCAACAAAAGATTCATTCCGTCCTTCGACACTACTTTACCACCTATTGAGGACCTTAACGTGTAGCGCGAAGTACATTGACCTAATGGAAGACATGAAACTAAGCTGAACGCTGAACATTGACGCAAGATCCAAGAAAGTTGACTGTTTCCCATATCTGTGCAATAAAATTTACGCAAAAAATGGCGTATATACTGTGGACGTACACAGCTATTGTAAGATCTTTTCTGACATACAGTGACATATCAGCGTAGTTTGGTGGCAAGCCTGAAGACAAAGCTTTTGGATTGGTCTGAAACCCTGCACGCAAGCCCAATTGGTCGTGCTACCATCTTAAATATACCACTACTTCTTCCCCTCCCTAGACTTCCACACGCACCTCCGGTGCTATCTCCCAACAAGAGAGGAATGAAACAAGGAAGAACCCATCAATAACTCCAACTCCATCCTTGTTTACACGCATGGGTCGAATATGGAGGGAACAGGCGTGAATATCTCCTCTGTCCTGGCACAATGAAATATTTGGAAATAACACCGGCTGATATTGCCATTTTAATTGCAATTTCGACTATAAAAATCAAGGCCACGATAGTCGCAAGCTGTCGTTTGAGCTGCCTTCGTCCAGAATCTCAAAGACAGTAGATATCCCCTTAAATTCTATTTGCAGGTATGTCTGAAAATCGGAGTTTGTTGTGGGAACAATCAACGAGTAGGGCAGAAAGTTATATCCCCATAGGCTTCACCCACCGTCTTAACCTTTGATGGCAGTGTCGTATGATGTAGGTTATGTTAGGTTATTGGGCTGCCAGGGAAAATTGTCAGTACACTTAGACCATTTTTGGTCCATTGTGATACCCTGTACCGTTAATTTCATGCCAACGGCAAATGGTGACTGGAAAAGATTTGAAAACCAGATAAAACATGCCCTTGCTTTCGCTGGAATCCGAACGTGGGACCCCCATAACCAAGGAAAGGAACTCAACCAACTGCGCCTTACAGCCGGTTGTATGAAATGTAAGTACGTGCTGTATGATCAGTGGAAGAGGTACCGGATGAAGGTATTTTCGAGATAGTTAGATGTGCTTCCGAATATGTACATAACGATTACAGCAAAGTGATGTAATTGTGAAATATTTGATTTATTCGAATTCTGCTAAAATATGGAATATTCAATTAAAAATCTTTAAAAACCAAAATACAGATTATTTGAAATAAAATGTTTATGGTGTTATTTGCAAATAATTACATCCAAGCTCCGATAAATCGAATCATTGCTTTCCGCAAAAAAAAATTCGACTTATCAAGACATTCAGTTATGAAGTAATAATCACATGTAAATTTTAGTCTTAACACCAACCTACTATTTCATTCGAGTTATCAAGTTTCACTCTATATACATGTGAACTGTTGGAAAAAATAATAGAAACAAAAAAAAAGCCCAGTTCAGTATTACTTTGAAAAATATGCTGTTTTTTAATTTTTTTTAATTATTTAGGGCAACATAGTGCGAATTTTGAGGAAATGGAGGAGTTGATCAAAAACATGCCAAAAAAGATATAAAAACAATGTATGAAATGGCCACATTTTAAAGTGAAGAAAGAAGAAAAAAGCGTCAACAGCTATCTTAGCTCCAAACTGTAAAAGATTCTGCACGGAAAAGAAAGAAGCTACCTTTTACAATTGTTTCAGATTTTGTCGCATAAGCTACAGTGCATAAACAACGCTCAGAACACAAGAACAAAGCACAAATGCGAATTTCTTTAGTCAACTCTAGATAAAATTAATTTGGGAGGACCTGGGCGAACATTTTTTTATTTAACAAATATTTTGAATTAAGAGGAAAAAGAATCATTTATAATTAGCGAGAGTATTATTTATTTATTTTTTTCAAAAATCATTTTATCGTATGAATAAAGAAATAATTATAAAAAAATCGAAACTTTGTAAGAAGAAACCAAAGATTTCATTTTTGGAAAAAAAATCAGTAATTTTGTTTGAGCTTGTACAGAGCAGCGTGCTTGGTTAAACGAGTTGTCTATCGGTGCTCACTGACGATATTGCCTATTTTAGACGAACGGTAACGGGACGGATTCCTCATCATTGTATCATCCTCATTGTCAATCGAATCGGCCAGAACTTCAGCATCAGTACTCCCAAGTCATCATCAAAATCTAGATAGTCCTCGAAAGTCCAACCTCTTTGTTCGTGAAGAATATCCTAACAGGAATGGAAAGCACTTTCCGGTTGCTGAACAGTTCAAAATTGTTGTTGGGGTGGGTTGGGTTTCTCCAGGCCTTATCCTTTTCTATATCGTTCAACAGCAGGAAAAAAACTTCTTTACCGTAGAACGCTTTCTAAATTTGGATGATTCCTTGGTCTAATGACTGTAGCGCTTAAAAGTCGTGATAGGAGGACAAAAAAAGACTTTTGCTTTCCCATGTCTTCGTTTAAACTCAGAATCCAATCATTTAAAAAACAGACCGGTCTCATCTCTGTTGAAAATGTTACATGGCTCAGTGTACCAGTAAGCGGTGCACTCTGAGCAAACTGTACTTTTGGTCAGTCAGCCTTTACTAGCAGTAAATCCTTGAATGCCTATGGGACAAGTTAACGACAAAAATATTCACACGGCACTTCAACTCGCGCAGTACACGCGCACCCGAATTGCTGACACTGCGTCTGGGTCAACACGCGCAGCCAACACCTGCACCTGCCGATGACTGCAATTTCCGTTCGGTTTGCTGATGCAATAGAATAAGTCTAGGTATAATGTTAAGGAAATTTTTGTAATAATTTTAGTCGATAAGTGGAGATGAACGAATAAAGACGTTTTTTTTTTTAATAAACTTAATCATATAATATTTTAATTGGCGCCCGAGCAGGGACACAGACGTCGCGTTTAAAGTAAAAACATAAGTACCCTCAAGTAGTGTAGTTTGAACTTAAACGTGAAAAATAAAAAAATAAAAACGACGTAAAAGCCCTCAAGAAGTGCAGCCACAAGGAATCGAATAGTGATTCAGTGCCGTCGTTGAATTCGATCTAAAGCCCTTAAGTAGTGCTAGTTCGGTTTAAGCCCTAAAAAGTGTTCCCCGGACGGTCGAATATTGTCTGTGTCCCGAACCCTTCGCGAAGTGAAGTGAATCTATCGCGAAACAATACCAGTTTGTGTGTCAATCCAGTGTACGAGAAACGAGGCCCCCCAGTAGCGCAGCAGCAAAGAGGAGACACCAGATTGTCAGCCGCTCGACCGGATATGATACTCTTAGTATTAATGTAAGCCTAGCTATAAGAAACTTCAAAGAATCATAAGAAGAATTTTTGAGAATTATAAATCAAGTCTATCAAATTTATTTCTAAACAGTAGCGAATCATAGAATTTAAGTAAACCAAGTCTATCAAGTAATTTCAAGAAATTCTGAAGAAATCGTAAGATTTAAGGAAAATATATCGAAACAAATCTATAAGTTAGTCTATTTTACCGAGATAGTTCTATCTGTAACAAAAAAAGAAAAAATGTCCAATCCCAATAACCTTATCCGGCCCCCAATATTAAACGTTCCCAGTCCCGCCAATCCTCAAACCGACACCAATATCCCAAATTCGAACCTACCATCACTGATTGCGTCAATCGTCAGCCAAACGCTGCAAACTGAAGGCAGGAGGATTATCCAGTCGATAATCAATCCGAATTCAGACCAATTTACGGGTATTGAACAAACAATCAGTCAAGATCAGCAAGCAAACCTCGCTGAACTCGACAAGATTCCAGATGTCGTTAGGTGCTTACGCGAATTCTCAGGCCAACCGGGAGAATTCAGCTCATGGCGTAAGAGTGTGGAGAGAATCCTGAGAATCTACGATTCAATTAAAGGATCTCCAAAGTATTTCGGAATACTAAACGTTATCAGAAACAAGATTGTCGGTCATGCGGACCACGTTTTGGAATCTTATAACACTCCCTTGAATTGGGAATGCATTACTCGCTGTCTCACTCTGCATTATGCAGACAAAAGAGACCTAGGCACCTTAGAGTACCAGATGACATCTCTGGTACAGGGCAATTCCTCAATTCAGGAATTCTATCAGGAAGTATACTCCCACCTCTCACTAATCCTGAATAAAATATCAAGCATGAGCATCGGCGAAGAAGCGCTAAATCTCCTAATGCACACATACAGAGAAAAAGCTTTGGACACCTTCATAAGAGGCTTAAAAGGCGATTTGCCCAGGCTTCTTGGTATCCGAGAACCCGTGGACTTGCCCCAAGCTTTACATCTGTGTCTTAAACTTGAAAACCAAAGTTTTAGATCACAGTATGCAATGGCTACACAGAGCAACGTGAGGAAAATGCAACAGCCACCACCTCTTCCACCACGACGGGCACCTCCAACTCCACACTTACAACATAGGCAACAGTTTATCCCACAACTGTGGCACAACCCGCCAAAACCATTTACCCCGCATTACGTTCCGAATAATACCGGCCAAAGGCCTATTTTACAACAATTCAGGACGAACAATTTCCCACAGATGAACCAAGCCCCGAGACCCCAACAACCGCCAGAGCCAATGGACACATCAACCATAAGGACTAATAATGTGAACTATATGAATAGGCCTCAGCAAAGAAATTGGCCACCTGCTCCCAAACGACAAGTCGATCCACCATCAAGGCAAATTCATCCGCCGAAGATGCAAAGAAACTTTCACTTAAAGACTGAGGAAAATCCGGAACAAGAAACTCAACAGTACATACAGAATATTCAATCAGAAGATAGTCAATACGAGCAAAAAATTGAAGAATACATAGATTCTCAACAACAGGTATATGAGACGGATTTCGGTGAATATAACGATATTCATTTTTTAGAATGAGTCATTCCTCTCTTCCATACTTTGAATGTAAGACGAGGAATGGACAAATACTAAAATTTCTAATCGACACCGGATCAAACAAAAACTATATACAACCAAGCCTAGTCCCTAAACCCTTAGCGAACGAAAAGCCTTTCTATGCTAACTCTGTCGGAGGTAGCATTAAGGTCTGCGAACACACCTTTCTTACCCTTTTTGGTCTTAACCATATTAAACTCAAATTTTTCCTTATGCCAGGATTAAAATCTTTTCACGGTATTATTGGCAATGACAGCTTAAAAGATCTGTCTGCCGTCATCCATATTAAAGAAAACTATATGATCGTTAACGGTAATGCTAAAGTCCTTATAAAACAACTTATTTCCCAATCAGTGAATTCCATAAATATTCGTACAAACCATATGTCGAATCAACAAAGGTCAGATATACAGAATATCGTAAGTGAGTTTCCGAAACTTTTCGATGATCCCAACAATAAACTCACTTATACCACTGTTGTTAAAGGAGAAATCCGAACACAGTCGGATTCCCCCGTTTATTCAAAATTTTATCCCTACCCCGCTGCTCTTAAAGAAGAAGTCGAAAGTCAAATACAAGAACTCCTAGAGGATGGTATCATACGACGCTCTCGATCGCCTTACAATTCACCTGTGTGGATTGTTCCGAAAAAGGCTGATGCCTCCGGTAAGAAAAAATACAGACTTGTAATAGACTATCGGAAGCTTAACTCAATAACAATCGCTGACAGGTACCCAATTCCGGAGATAAATGAAGTACTGGCCAATCTAGGCAAGAACAAGTGGTTCACTGTTGTCGATCTAAAAAGCGGTTTCCACCAGATTCCTTTGAAGGAATCAGACATGGAAAAAACGGCGTTTTCTATCAATCACGGGAAGTACGAATTCACCAGATTGCCATTCGGTCTCAAAAATGCACCTGCAATTTTTCAAAGAGCTCTCGACGATATACTTCGCGAACTCATTGGAAGAATCTGCTACGTGTATATTGATGACATAATAATTTTTAGTCCTGATGAAACAACCCATCTTGAAAACATCCGTAAGGTTTTTGAGACTCTAAATAACGCGAATTTGAAAGTACAACTCGATAAATGTGAGTTCTATAAGGAAGAAGTAGAATTCTTAGGGTTTGTTGTTTCCTCAAAAGGTATTAAGACCAATCCTGAAAAAGTACAGGCTATACGAAATTTCCCACCTCCAAAGTCTTTGAAGGAATTAAGATCTTTCCTTGGTCTGTCAGGTTATTATCGGAGATTCATCCGAGACTACGCGAAACTTGCGAAACCCCTGACATCCCTTTTAAGGGGGGAGGATGGACGCTTGTCCAAGAACATGTCGAGCAAAAAAGCCATAAGTCTTAACGACGAAGCACGGGATGCTTTTGAGAAAATCAAGAGATCACTGATATCGGAAGATATAATACTAACATACCCTGATTACAAAAAACCCTTCGAGTTAACTACGGATGCGTCAAATTATGCCATAGGCGCCGTCCTTTCGCAGCAAGATAGACCCATTACATTCATTTCAAGAACACTGAGTAAAACGGAAGAAAACTATGCCGCAAATGAGAAAGAGATGTTAGCCATTATATGGGCCTTAGACTCTCTCAGGAATTACCTTTACGGTTCGGCAAAAATTCTTATCTACACAGATCACCAGCCACTAACTCATGCACTCAGTAACAAAAACAATAACACGAAACTAAAACGATGGAAAGCGCTGCTAGAAGAATATAACTATGAACTTAAATATAAACCTGGGAAAACCAATGTAGTAGCTGATGCGCTTTCTAGACCGTTCTTAGATACCCAAATTAACTCTATGACCCCAACTATGCACAGTGATGAGAGTTCATCACACAATCTGATCTATTGCGTCGATTCGCCAATAAATTGTTTCAAAAACCAAATTTTTCTTTTAGAAGGCATACCTTCTTGTGAAACGTTTGAAATAGTTTTCCCCACATACCATAGACACACGATTACCTCATCCTTTTATAATGAACCTAAACTCATTGAAATTTTGAAAAAACGATTAAATCCGTCAGTTACCAACTGTATTAAAACGGCCGAGCATATAATGGGTATGATCCAGAACATTTATAAAGAACATTTTGGCACGTACCGAATTCGCTTCACGCAGGTACAAGTTCAAGATGTCAAGAGTGAGGAGGAACAGCAAAACATCATAATAGAGACTCACAATCGTGCTCACAGGAATGATCGAGAAAACAAAATTCAGATCCTGGATAAATACTATTTTCCCAGCATGTCAAGGAAAATTAGAAAGGTTACTAAACTTTGTTCGATTTGTAAGGAAAGTAAGTACGACCGACATCCCAGTAAAGTCCAAATTCAAGCAACACCTATTCCGAACCATCCAGGTGAAATTATTCACATAGACATCTTTTCGACGGAAGGAAAATTAGTGCTTACAGCCATTGATAAATTCTCGAAGTATTCTTCTTTCAGAATAATAAAATCAAAAGCTGTAGAACACATACGACAGCCACTTAGGGAAATAATTTTTGCATATGGCGTTCCGAAAGTAATAGTATTCGACAACGAAAAATCATTTAATTCCTCGTCCATTACCTTCATGCTCGAGAATGAATTCGGAATACAAATTTTCACTACCCCACCTTACTCAAGCACATCCAATGGCCAGGTGGAGAGACTCCACTCCACACTCGCTGAAATCATGAGATGCCTCAAAGCAGGGAAAAATTATCAGTCCTTCACGGAACTAATTGAAGCAGCTGTAAATGCTTACAACTCCTCGATCCATTCGGTAACGAATAAAAAACCCAGTGACATTTTCTTTAGCAGGAATATTAGCTCAGACCCTGCAGAAATAGATAGAGCACATTTGGAAAACAAAAATAGACTAAAATTAAAACAAGATGCTGACTTAGCTTACCATAACAAAGAGAGAGTACCCCTCAAAACATATTCACCAGGAGAAACTATCTTCATAAAAGTTAACAAGAGAATAGGCTCAAAATTATCTAAACGGTATAAGAAAGAAAAAGTGAAAGAAGACAAATCTACAACTGTCATAACGGAATCAGGAAAAACAGTGCACAAAAACAATATTAGAAACTAAACATAATCCCTACCTTTTTCCCTTTCACGTTTCTCCACAGATTCCTTATCCAAACCTCTCAAGGAAAAGTCGATATCCTCGACTACTCCAATTCCCCCATCATCATTATAAATAATGGAATGGCCAAGATTACAGAAGGTAACATCAAATTAATCCATTCTATTGAACTAGCTCCATATGAAACCTTCCTATCCGAAATACTTCCCATCATTCAAAAAACACCTAAGAACAATCCCTTTTTTCCCCTACTAACCTATGAAATAGAACAGATAGAAAGTCTCATACGAAGATTGAAAAATAATAAAAGCAAAAGATCACTTGACTTTATTGGCACAGGATGGAAGTGGATCGCGGGAACACCCGACCACGAAGATTTCAATATTTTAAGAAATAAAATAAATAATATGATAGACAATAATAATGACCAAATATTAATTAATAAACAGTATCAAGAAAAAATAAATGTACTTGTTAAAACTACAAACGAAATTATTAATTCTGTAAAACGCGATAGTACAATAGAGCATCAGTATAATGTAATATTATTATATAAAATAAAAATAATGAAAGACCAACTTATAAATATTGTATACGCTATAGAACTAGCAAAAGCCAACTTAATAAATTCAAATATTTTGTACAAAAATGAACTAGACCTAATAACGGAAACAGTAGACAAGGACGTTCTACCTTTCGAAAATATAGAACAAGCACTCAAATTCTCAAATATTAAAATCGCATCAAATCGTAGTAATTTACTATATATTGTTAGTATACCAAAAACAAGGAAAGAATTGTACGAAAATTTGCTGTTAGTACCAATTAAGAAAAAAAATGGATTGATAAATAAAATTAGTAATAGAAATATATTAAGAAGTAATAATATGATTCATGGCATTACAAAAAATTGTCAGAAAATTAACGAAATATCATTGTGTAAAAGCCTTGACCTAATAGATTTAAGCTCCGATACATGTATTAGAAATCTAGTTGAGAATAGGAACGCATCATGCAAAGTAACGAACAGCCAACACATCCCACAGTTGGAAGAAATATCAACAGGACTTATGATCCTCAACCAGTTCAACGGCACAATAGAAGTTCACAACAAAACTCAGACCCTAAAAGGAACTTTTGTCGTCAAGTTCACCAACGACACCATAGTGATCAACAATCAGCGATATACTTCAGAAGAAGTCGTGCAACTTCAAGCGTTACCTCCCAGACTTCACCCGGCCACGGAAGATCTAGGAATCGAAGAAGTTCTCTCTTTAGAACTAATGAAAGAACTGCATACAAACAATACACAGCATCTCTCAAGAATTCAAACAGATGCGGAAACCCACCAAATGATGACATACGGTATCCTGATAGTCATAATTTTGGCAATAACCATAGTAGCCGTCAGAAGAAGAAACATAGCAGCTCCAGTAAGCCCAACAATGAGTCCAGTAGTAACAATAAGACAGAGCGATATCAGACATCCAACATCGCCCCAAAGTTACCCCAGCATCTACAACATCCCATTTACGTGAAGATGCGGGACGCATCATTCTAAGGAGGGAGGAGTTAACGACAAAAATATTCACACGGCACTTCAACTCGCGCAGTACACGCGCACCCGAATTGCTGACACTGCGTCTGGGTCAACACGCGCAGCCAACACCTGCACCTGCCGATGACTGCAATTTCCGTTCGGTTTGCTGATGCAATAGAATAAGTCTAGGTATAATGTTAAGGAAATTTTTGTAATAATTTTAGTCGATAAGTGGAGATGAACGAATAAAGACGTTTTTTTTTTTAATAAACTTAATCATATAATATTTTAATTGACATAACCAACAATGATTGATGGTTTTTATTTTATCTTATTTTTAACAACGAAGAATAACTAAAGTTGAACTTAAGGTTTAAGTGCAATTTGGCCTTGATGCAGATGTAATAGTAGCGAAGGGCTCTATGTATATTTTTAGAAAACTGTAAATGACCCCACTCCAATTGTTTGAGAACATTTATACTTGATTCATTTTGAAGAACATTTCTTGGAGAAATTATGTGATTTTTCTTATCTGTCCGATTAGTCGTGGATGCACTTAACACGACGTGATAAATTCGTTATGTATTTTTCTTAAACAGCTTGCATTATAGTACATCTTTATAAATTTAAACTAGGAAATTGACCACAATTGACAATTGACATTTAGATTACATAACGTAATGCATTTTTGAAATTACTAGAAAGAAATCGAATGGGGTAGTATCAGTACCATAAACACAATGCAAATTGTCAGGCCAATACATTGATCCATCATGGACTGGTGCTCTGTGTCAAACAAACACTAAAATGTCAGAAGTTTTAGTAAAGTTTTAGATCCACCATTAATAGAATCGTTCTAAAGTAAACAACGATCGATTAAGTGAATATATATTGTATGTATACCATAGCTTGAAGATACGGGACATATGTTCAAGTGAGGCGTTGCTTGCATTACACCGATAGGAATGTCACTTCACCATATATACATTCTATTTGCTTGCATAAGTAACAAATAACATAATTTACAGGGTTAATCCTGATTTTCTTCTCATTTCGGAAAAGTGGTGAAAAAAGTTATGGAATGTTAATTAAAATGAAAACATGATAGTTTTGGCTAAGGGAAGATTTCTGTAAAAAAAATACAATTTTTTTATTTTTTTTTTTTTTTTGTTTTAAATGTGTAGTAACGCGCGCCGAGAACTTTTTCCATTTTTTTTTAAATGCTTTGCAACGCGCCCTGGGACAGGAAATTATTTATATAAATTAATCATTGGCGGAGGTCCATCCGTCATAGTAGTACTTCATGCAAACATAATATTACCAAGGATCATGACTCAAAAGTATTACGATATGTCTAAATATAAATGAAACGAAATTCGTTGATAAGATTAAGTGTATATATATTCTAATAACCTAATACAAAGATGTCCCCACTCTATTTAAAATCCGTATTCTGACAAGCCTCTGTTATGCGCAACAAGTCACTATATCACACGAGCGTGAAGACCCACAAATAGTGGGAGATAGTGAGATAGTATTCTGAGCAAAATGCAAAGCCTCACAGATTGTGAGCATCACAGCAAATTTGAAAATTGTGATGAACGTCGGAACACCTCACAAGCAAACAAAATATAATTGACTTATAAATATTTTGAAAAGATACACGTATTATTTTTTGGAATGTAGAGAAAAGGAAGGTCTAAGGAATTTTCGAGGATTTTTTCTGTTTTTACGGTCTATGTCTCATGTGAGACATAACATTACGTTATTGCATCTCAGCCATTAGTACTGAAGTTGGCTTTTTCATAGATCATAGATGTTAGAATTCAACAGCTTTAAGTATCCACTAATGGCTTCCATTGTTTTTTTACTTATAAAAATTAGCATGAATTTGCATCCCCTGTTTAAATAAAATTGTCAATTTCATCTTACAATAGAATCGTCTCATTTTCGTTTAATAATGAGGTTTGTTGATAAAAGGATATATCGGTTAAACAGTGTGTTCAACGCTCACACCAGTCATATCCGTTCATAGGCTAAACTCGGTGGACTGGTTACATTAACTAATTGAGAAACTGCCAAGAACAACCCGAACTATACTACACGACGTCAATGAGTACCAACACCTTGTCTGCATGGTCGGTCTAGCGGAAGAAATCACATTCTAAGAGCCAAGATCTTTCTCAAAGATCCTCCTTCAACAAACGAAAACAAAACAGAAAACATGTTTCCCTATTCTTACCTTCTCGTTCCATCTATGCATAGTACGCATACACAGCTATGAATGATGACACACACTTCCGCAAAATCAGACACAATATTTTAATTTCTCTGCTTCGAAAAGGTATTTTCAACAAAACCAAACAATTTTGCTGAAGTTATGAACATCAAACTCCTAAATGGATTGGCCGATTTAGATAAAATTGGAAAGGTAGACTAATCACATAGCGTGTTAAAATAAAATGTCTTAATCTATGAAGTTTGAGTTCAATTCGCACAACCAGTGCATATGGCACCCAGGTAGTTGGAATTCTCACGTAAATTGTTTTACGAATCTCCTGACATTCCTCACCAAATCGAAAAAAAACGCATTGGCCTTCGTCTGCCAAGAATTTGTGACTCACATTTACAATGAGCCTCAAAAAAGTTAATTTGTTTACAAAATTAAATACAAAAGGGACTCCAAAGAAAATAAAGACACAAATGCAGTTTTCTCTAGCAATAAATAATGTACTTAAAGCCAAAATATTGGAGTAGCATAACAACTTTAGACGAAGTAGGTGCTAACCCAAACATATGACGAAATTTTCGTGCCTCTAACCTTCGATTGCAAATGGTGTTGACATGGGTGGATGTTTCGAGATTGTTAAGTAACCAAACCCACCCACTTTTTGAAAATGATATACATGTGGGAAAACTTACTTTTGACACTACCGTATATACGATCTATACTCCATATTCACCCTACCATCGTGTTGGCATCAGACTTCTGATTTTTTTTTTTATTTGTAAGAAGTTTAATCTTTTTAAATGCGTTTTTAGTGAATTTCGTGTTCATACATCACCTTTCATCGTGCTTTTAAGCGTGCTGGCAATTCCGCCGAAAGCTCAGTTATAGCTCTAATAAAAAACGATGAACAAAAACATGTACCGTTGAAACTTTATTGTCCGAGATTCGAAACAATGCAAAGGTTCACTCTTTCATTCAAAAGTTCATTTTAAAGATTCTGAAATTCACTTTGCGTTTTTTACGTTTAATTTTTCATGGCATCTAGATTCACAAAACATGTAACTTTAGATATTTTTGTTGAAAAACAATTGATATAAATTAATTTTATTAATACTAGGTCACATATACATATACTAGGTCACAATTACATTCCAATAGGAGCAACCAGGAGCAAAAAGAATTATTGAAACCGGTTGGATGAAAATCATCAAATTCATACAGTTAGTGTATTATAAGGGCAAAACTGCTAAAGAATTAGCTGAAATGTTCTCTATCAAATTAAGAAATGTCTACAAGATTTACAACATAAACCACGCCGAAAAATAGGAGACTAAACAAACCAAGCTATTTAACTTCGAGGGATGAATAATAGAATCATTGAAGAAAATCCTCATACTAGCATCAGAATGTAAGCCATAAGGAAAAAGGATTTTGCAGATAAATGTAACCATGAAATCGCAGGAAAGTTATGCTAAAATACATGCAAATACACATCGAGAGATTACTTTCAGAACAGAATATTCGCAAAAGACTAACTTTTGCAATGGAGCACATTTGGCTTCCGGTGGAGTACTGAAATAATGTTGTTTTTGTGACAAGTCTAAAGTAATGTTGTACTGCTACGGGCCTCGAAAATAAGAACATCAATCCAACTGTGAAATTCGGAAAATTGTTTGACGGAATAGGAATGTTTTTCAAGCAAAGGTTTTGGTGAAATAAGAATTGTTGATAAAATTATCAGAATATGAAAACAAATTTCATTACCAGTAAACGATACAAAACATAATTCATATTTATGTAGATAGTGGTTGCTTTAAAACTGCAGCAAAATAATTGACTCTGCCCAAGGCTTTGACTTAAACCCCATTGAAAATGTATGGGCCTACTTTATTAGATTTTTTTAAAACTATTTTAACCATGTAAGCAATTTGGAAAGAATTGTTTAACACTGTACAAAAGTATGTTAATAGCTTTATATTGGATTAATACTAGTTTTGTTTTAAAATTTTGAAATACACTAACCAGTTAATATGAAAAGAAACGGTAGTAAAAAAAAATAAAAATGTCTTCTATTTATTCTATAAATATATGCTTTTAAGTCTATTTTGCGCGTATTTGTTTTTTATGTAAAACAATAAATGTGCATGGGTATGTTTTAAATTGATGACGAATTTATTTATGTACATATGTGTTACACAGATGATTATAGAAAAAATCCACAGATGTATGCATATTCTGGAAAAAATCTGTTCAAAAAGTCGCAAAAAACATAAAAAGTTCCAATGAGTTTTTTTTTTAAAGTCGTGTCACAGTTCCTCGTCGTATTTTGCGACTAAAGTCGCACAGCGCACCGCTCACAACATAGATATACAAATTTTGGCACCACAGACATTTGAGTTGTGACCACATAACCAAAATACGGGTGTAAATGTGATATGTAAAATCAACCGTAACGAACAAATTTTCTGAGAATAATGAAATGCAACGACCAACAAATTAATTAATCGCTTAGTTTAGGAGATATCGAGGTTCAAATGCAATATTCCTATGAATGATTTGTATGTACGTTGTAAGGCAAGTTTTCGATTTGGAAATGTTTAGCTCGGATTACCACGTGAATTAAAAGTAATTAAGTACCCCTGGGCCATGCCAATATTATGTTAGCAGGGATTTGAAAAAAAATAACACAAACTGTTAGTTATGATGTGCTACATCTACATAGGTACGGAAAGGCATTGCGGGTTACTTGAATATCTTGTCTACTTTACACACGAAGGCATAAATCCAAAATCCACAACTTAAATTTTTCCCATTTTACATGAGGATCCTTTACTCTTATTAGACTTCAATAACCAGAGGTAGTACAAACTTCTAACATTTACAACTACAAGTCGCAAAGACCTGTTGGTACGTTTGAGTGCATTGAACTCATCATCTGATAAGTACAAACATTTTTAACTAATGATCACATCTTATCTAATGGTCATTTTTCAACAAACCACATTTGCTTACTTCAGGCCGATTTTTTTTTCACTCCAATGCATTATTTATTGATTGCAAAACCCGAACAGTTTTACTGGGGTGAATTGTATGCTTACTTAAAAATAATCTCGGCACATTTGGTTCCTATTTTGATTTGATCTACTCTGTGAAAATGTTAAAACAAAACTCATCGTTTATTTTATTTGTAAAATTTTAGTACAACATATTTATAACTTCTCGGCGAGTATAACTCATAATATCCATATCTTACGGTAATACATAAAAAAATCTTCCTCAGAACTGATTTCTTACACAAATTATTTTTAAACATTATTTAAAAGCAAAATAAATGTATATATATACATACACATATGTACAAAATTATTTGTGTACTTACAATCATCTCCTACGGGTCCAGCGGAACATTGTGCTGGAGGATCTCTGCCCAGATCTTGTAATTCCTGTGAATAAATTAATCACACATCACGAGCATTAGTATTTTTAGTAAAAACATCATTAAATCTAATTTTTTCAAACTAACCACCGATTATTCTACATTTATGCTATTCGAAACGAGTCTCGACCGAGTAGTTTCTGTTATGAGTAACCACCACAATGTCGTTTGGCAGACATACTTTCAATGATGGTGTGCTGCTATGCAGACAATATAAAATGTCTTCAAATTTTATCATGTATACATAGCATTAGGACTACAATTTGTAATAAATGCGTAGAGCGGTTTAAGATAAAATATATCTTTAGCGAGTTGTATCTACTTCATACAATTTATTATAAATTCCGCAAATATACATATATAATACATATACGTGCGGTGAAGCATATATATAGGTACATATATATGTAGCATTTGCGACCAACAGTGAGCCGTCTTTAATGGCTGCAATCACGCCTTTTTTCCCGACACCAATATGTTTATTTGGTTACCATAGATGATAATGAAATTTATTACGAACAAAACATAAAAATGTGAGCGTGAATAGCGTGAAAAATTACATCTTACCTTGTTGATTCTTTTCAACGCCATTTTCTATGCAAACTTCAATAGATTTGATTTCAAGCAACAAAAAAAAATACCCGCAGCCGTTTGCGCGTGTTATTTATTTATTATTTAATAAATCTGCGATGGAAAAAAAGTAAAACGATTATCCAGAAAACTTCTATATTTGAGAAAATTTTCTGTTCCACTCCACTGTTCTTTTTCCTAATTTCTTTGTTCCTTTATACAGCTATTGTTTCAACTTGTTCCACTATTCCAAGTGCACTGCACTCCCGACTAGATCACAATTTACCAACAATTCTAATACAAGATCTATAAACGAATTAATTAAATCAACTAATATGCAATTATAATTAAGGGACTAATGCGCACCCCTTCTCAAAGCCAAAAATAAGTTTATCTAGAACGAGATACCCACTCGTGAAATGTTTTAGATTACCGTGTGTTCCGTTCAAACGTAGGGCGAAAATGTCGTCAGCGGATAAGGTAGTTGATAACAATGTCACATACATGCATCTTACAAATTAAACCACGTTTACACTAATATTCCCACTATGAGGTTATCGCAATGACACATTACATGTGCTTGTCATATAAACCAATTATATTAAAAATAACAAATTTATGAAATTTTATCTGAAATTATTATTAGCTGAATACGAAATTTGTATTCTACCTTTTATCTATCCTTCGTAGTGACTACTTTGCGCTCTAATACTGTCGACAAACCATGTGAAATATATTATAATGGACAAGAGCAAATTAATTATTTAAACATTTAACATGAATACGTAAGAACTTCATTAGTGTAAATAATTGTCCTCTTATAATTGTCCCATATTCTACTATTTTTAAATATTTGAATACATAAAAGCAAAACAATGTAATCGTGGCTTCAACCTTGTGGCGCATAGCACAGACGGAATCACATCAGGAACGATGTAGACATCATTCTTGGAATCACATTTCATGTGGAACTAGCCATGTATGTATACGGCTTGTGAGCCATGTATATACCCGTACTCAAATTAATTAAATGTCATGTCGATTATTCACTCAAGTTCCATCTTAATTCCAAGAGTTCCGTTTCGAGATTTCCAAAAACCCTGCACCAAAAAGGTCTACCCAGTGGGAAATGTTCCAAGGGTTCCAAATGCACGGTGTTATTGTAGATAATGTAGTTCACGATAAAGTAATTTTATAATAAAATTTAGGACGTATAAAAATATGCGGATAATAATACACAACGGTTTTGCAGAAATATATTGGACACTAAATGTTTTTACTTCCAAATATTTAAACTATAATTTCAACATTATTTCATCTATACTGTACAGTCCATCACGGACATTTAAGTAATAACATTAATATATTTATTCCGTTTGAAAAGTATTTTTAGTAATGAAAATAACAGTCTGATCACTTAACGTATTTTTAGTGCATATATATACCCAGTTTTTCATGACTGCTATTACTTATTTTGTATAATATTAAAAATCCGTATACTAAAACCGATTACGAACGAATATACGTCACTGAGGAATATGTCATTTGATAGAGCACACCTTGTCCTTGTATACTAAATGATCAAAAACTAGGCTGAATCACCACATTTGGCTGAATTCGACCAATTAAAACGTCAAGTTTTTTTATGAAAATATTTCTTTTCGTTTCTATTTTCTTTTTTTGTGATATTTGTATCCTAGATTTTTCCTTAGAAATTTGAAAAATAATAAGAATACAAATTTCTTTAAGAGTGTTTCATTATTTACACGATATAATATGTGGTTTTGATCATGTTCAGTCAAGTGAATCGTAGGAATATGTGTTCGTGTTGCCCTTGTTTTGTGGGCCAACATTTCATTTTCGCCTAACAATTTGTTAAGTTTAGAAGAGTGTCTTGTATTTTTTTTTAATTGGTTTTATGTTTTGGAAATACTTAATATGAAAAATATTTTACTGTGGAAAGTTAAAATGTTGAAATAGATAATACCTCGCCTTCTGCAAAATTTTGTCCAAAATTATAAGGTGCGAATTTTCTTTTCATTTCTTTTTATGCACGTTTTATACATGTATATTTATGTACATTTTGATTATATACATAATGATATAGTGTTTATATTGACTTAATATCTACTTCATATTGATAGAGAGACTTCAATAAAGATGATTAAAAATAAAGACGTGGGTATGCACGCAAAGGAATTTATGGGAATTACAAATGCCACATCTATGGAAAAAAACTGTGAAGTCCCAGGGGTTGTAACATCCAGGAGTCTGGAGAATTTAGAAGTATTAAGGAGATGCAACTCTTTTCCATTATATATATCAAGTGTAAGTATGATTTGTTTTCCTTTTTTGCAATATAAATACATGTGTACACAATTGCACACATATTGATACCTTATACAATACTATTGCTAAGATGTATATATATATATATATATATTGTGGCAGCAGGTCGGCCCACAATTTCACATTTATCCAGAAACCACCAAAGGATTAAGAAAGTCAACTACGGAAGAGTCTGAATTATAAGTCTAAATATAGGGAATCATGTGTTGATGCATATCATAACAAAAGAAAGTTTTGTTTATTGTTAACTGGGGAATAAATTACAAAACAATAACAAAATTATGCACATTGAAACTGTTTAATACTCGTATTACCAGTTTGCCGACGCTGTAATATCTTTACGAAATATCAGAGTAATATTAAAGTCACCATTGAGTTGTAGAATTTTGTTTCATGTAATTTATAAAAGTTAAGTTGTCTTTATGTAATTTAAACTTATCACTAGTTATCTTTAAGAATTTAAATTGCATTTAATATGAATTATTGTTATTTTATATCATTTTCGGTATTACAAAGGGCTTGGTTATGCCTGCTTTATTATCATCTGCGTAACAATGACGACTATGTTCATACATTAAAGAAAAGCATTAATATCATTGGGTGAATTTGTTCAAATGGCTATAATAGTTTAACATTAACAGGCAAACAGAGCCTCATACAACCGAAGAATTTCGATTATTAAAGACTTCTTTCTTTAATTTTGGAAACAGCGATAGTTATTATATTTCTATAGTTATATATTTTGTAAATAAGCGTAAACTGTATATTATATTATTTTATATTACAGAACGTTTACTGTGATTGGAGAAAGAAGAGCACTAGCACTGTCCAAAATAGATTTATAAGCAGCAATTCATACCGTCAATCTGTAAACTCTACTGACACACCTACATTTAACTACGAGCTATATAATCTTCAATCAGATACAAAATCGCTTCAGGAATTGCAAATTGAAGTTGACGCTCTTTTGGAATTTCGAGACTTAGTAATTGAAACGTTTCCTGATCTCAAGAATAAAATAATATCAATGTCTTCGGCAGCTATTTCCGCAAACACAACTAAACTGCACTCAACACCAAGGTAATAACATAACAATTTTAATACGTTAAATATACATACAGCAATAAGTTCATTGTCCTTTTTTGCTTGATTGCAATCTCTCTCTCTCTCTTATTCTAAATAGTCATTATAGTTCAAATCATATACCAATTCCATTTATGTTTCCCATCGTTTCGATCTTTAAACACGTGTCGTTACCAAAATAATCTCCAAACCCTTTCATTCCGCCCAAATCGTGATGAACAAATAAAGACAGCTTGAAATATATTATAGTAACTTTTTTCGCCCTACAAAACATTGCATTCCAGGCAATTTTCTTGAGAAGTTGAAATGCAATATTCTTCAACGTATTTTACAAGCAAACATCCGAAAAGTCGATTTCTAGCAACTGAAATTATAAATAAAATAAATACAATGTTTTTATTAATTTCTTAAAACGAAAATGTTATTTATGAAGTATTGATTAAGCACAATTTAAATCATATTTCGACTATCCAATGAAAGTAATATACATATATATTTTTTACTGTTCCTTTATTAGTAGAGTCCAAACAAAGAAAAAAAAGTTACGTAAAGACTCGCATTCATCATTTAGTGTTCAAGGATCATCGGTTTTAAATACATCTGTCATTGTTGGCGAAGCTTCACCTGCTTTTGTTTCACGAAGTCGAAGTAATTCGAATAGTTGCAAAAAGGAACCAAAGAGTGGGGAGGGCAGTGGGAGTGTGGTACAAGATTCTGGATTCTCAACAGAAACAACCTCATCCAAGGATGGTCATAGCGCATCGTCGACAACTGGTGTCCTTCAGGTTGTTACAACTAATTATTGAAATACTTGTTTATATTTCTATCGATTTGCTTTCTTATTTATTCTAGGCTACTAATTTTTCCGCTAAAAATTTGTACGAAACAGATGATGAACTATTGAACTTGCTAGATGTAATATATCGGAAAACTTCGAGATTTCGACAAAAATTTTCGTCTATGCAAAACTATGAACGCGATAAACAGGAAACATCTATTTCAAATATTTTACACTGTAGTAGTTTTAATCGTAAGGCTCTGCGATACAATTCAGATAACCCACCCAAGGAAAGCGTACTAGTTTTGCGTAAAGAACGAGATAAATTACTCGACAGAGTAGCCGAATTAGAATCAGAAATGCTTGAAGGTCAAATTAAAATCTCGGATATGGAGAAACAAGTGCAGCTCTTAACTTCTGGAAATATTAATCTCGAACAACAGTTAAAAATAGCGTTAAGTCAAAACCAAGAATTAAATTCTAAATTAATGCAAAGTAGGAGTGATAGTCCTAGGCAAGGAAAATGTTATTTCTTTTTAAATTTAAAATTTTAAAGACAATTATTTTCAGCCGAATATGTTTACAATCTTCAAGTTTAGTTACTGCATCACGCAATATAACAAGATCCGTTATATGTAAAAACAATGCTGGAACTGACCAAAATGCTACTTTTACTCCGAGGATGTCATCGATGAAAGACATAGAAAACCAAAGTCAACAAAAAACTGCGATTTCTTCTTGCAGTGAACCTACAGTTTCTGGATATCAGATAACCGCAGAATCAACAGAAACAAAGGAAGCAGTTGGTACGTCACGAACTCAGAAATATAATTCGGATTTCAACATAAAGTGGACTAAAGATGACATTAAGAGTTTGGGTAAACTAGATGGCATATTGAACTCTCAGAAATATTTGTGTAAAGTACGTGAAACTGATTCTAAGAAATTTGCTGCTATTTTACTGGAAACGAATACTCTAGTACTGCAACGACACCTACTTATCCTTACCGTGCAAAATCAGGTAATATTTGACCATTTCATTAGTTAAGTGAGGAGAACATATTGCCGAAAATAATGTTTTGTTCATTGTTGCTTATATGTGCTTACAAGTTACATCTTATTATGCTTTTTGAAAAGCATCATAAGTTCGTTGAATTACGAATAATCACCTGTATCACAGATACAAAGTTGTGATCAACGTTTATTTATTCATAACGCGCAAGTCTTTCACGGTTATGTCTAGATAGACGTTTGCAATTATATACATAATCAGCATATTTGAATTTCATTTCGTTACCTTTATTAACATTAATTATACTCTGCATGCATATGAATGTATGTATATTTTTCTATGCAGGTTTTGATGCAGAAATTGGATGAACTACTGAAATTAAAACAGCCTTTTGGGAAGCGATATAGTGGTTCACGAGAGGAAATGACCAGTTATAAGCAACAGGTAAGACCGTTACTCATTAACCAATCATTAAAAAAATTAAATAATACGAGAACTCCACGACTTTCAGAACAGCTGATAATACCTTCATTAACATTGAGTATACTGCAAACGATGCAAACCATGTAGAATAGCCAAAAACAATTCTTGTTTTTTAGACTTCTCGGGCTCGGTCATATTGCTTGCAGTCAGTTGTTCACTATTTGTGGTGTGTGGTGTACTAGGTTTCATTTGGTAAACCTATAAAAATGAATCCAATTTCATCGTCATTAAAGATGCCGTTTTCATTATAATTGCGTAACAATAGTGGTAAAACACTAATTACCTATTTATTTTTTCAATTCATTACTTCCATGCTAGATAAAAAATTTGCTAACCTAACAAATGTTCTTACATGCAATCTGAACCTATACGAGCACTGTAAGCTTTTCGGCTTAGGCCTTTTCTTCTGTCTCTTTAGACAATCTGTTCTTGTTTCATTTCCTCACTTCACCCAAATACAGTTTTTTGAATAATGCCATGTCGTTTGTTTTAATTTATTATAAACACAAATACCATAAATACTTACCCACATACAAGTGTGTTTACAATATCTTAATAAAAAAATTGTGTTTTAACTTTCTGTTTGAAGCGTGAGTGACACATACGATCCGAAAAATAAGGCATATTTGTGTTTTAATAACTTATTCACATTAAACTACATTCAATTCGTATTTTCTACAACTTTCGGATTGGGTTTAAAATGCAATTTTTTTACTATCATTTCCGAGAATTCGGTTGTCAAAATAAAATAAACAAAATTGTCAGTTGCAAATCGATTCCTTTCAATTTATTTCTATTCTTATATTTACAATACAACATTTGTCAAAGTTTGCTAAATATTAATGGAGGTATTTTTTCATTGTTTTTCGAGTAAATTGAGTATCTCGTGGTAATGGTAAGCGTTTTTTTATTCAAAAAATTGCTACTTTCGAAGGAAATAAAGGAATCTACCAAGCTGAAAGAGAATGGGTTTAAAAACCATTTGGTTCGGACCTGTAACTGCTTTGTTTACACATTCGAGGAAAAAACCGAGTATTAATGACAGTCATTTAGTTCTTTTATTATTAAGTAAAAGTAAATAAGTTATTCTCTAAATTAAAATGTGTGTGATGTACTCAAACCAATGGGATAATTTACTTGTAGCTTTGTGAAAACGTTCGGCTGTCAAAGCATAATTTACAGACTGTTGGAAGACGAACAGCAGCCGCGCCATATTTAAAACTCGCAGGAACACAAGGAGGCTATTAGCACCAATTCGTAGAAGTTAGTGGTGGCTAATTTATGCCAGTCAAAATTGTATTTCACAAACAATATATTATGTTAACATTTTTCGCCAACTCTCAACTGCTAAATTTATTAATATATTCTCAATTTCTTTTCGATGAAAAAATTACAATAACAAAAGAGTTTTCGAATGAAAATACATAAGAGATAACCATGGGTTCACCCACTTTCAGAATACAAAAACTTCCGTAAACGAGTTGGTAGTACTTTTGATTTCCGAATACGGATTGTGTGTCTTGTCATAATCTCTTTTCTCGTTTTCTTCGAATTACTTTATTATTGTGAGATTCCGCATCGCGACAAAAATTGACAAATTGACTATCTGTGGAAATCTCAGATTTCCTGTTTAACCATCATAAGGGAATTTTTAGATCTAGAGAACATTCGGATAGATTCCTATACTCATCTAATAATATGTTCTTGCAGGCTTCCTTTGAACCAGTTAGAATTTTTAATAAAAAAATACATTTTCTTATTATTAATATTTCATAGAACCATCACCTGTCACGAAAAATGTATCATGTTAAATGTAATCGTAAATTTCAGTGTTGATCTCAAGCAATATAGCATTTGATCTATTAAAGTTTAACGGAGGAGTTAGTTTGTTTGCGATAATATATATGTATGTTATATTTGTTTGCGATATCAATATTAATTTTAAAGAAAAGTCTATAAAGTTTTGATGTTTGTTTATATTTTTTGTTTAATTTCAGGTGAGGAAACCTAGCATGGAGATTGTTGAAACCAAATGTAAGTCTTCGAAAAGTAGGTCCCCGCAAAATATTTCTTTACATCGAACAGAAGCAATGTCCAACTCTAAAATGTTCTGCAACAATTCTATTTCTCCTGCGAATTCATGTATTGAAAACATTAAAGCAGAGAAATGTAATTCACAACTGGGTGAAAGTTGCACGGATTGTGTTCGAAATCAAGAAATTGATAATCAAACTTCAAATGAATACGAAGAAACATTCCAACCTCCTAAACGTTCCAAACCAAGCAAGATACCACTTCCTGGATCTAAATCGCAATATTCCTCAAAAACCCTTGGATATATGTCCAATGGCAGTAGTCCTCCTTTTACCGCTATTCATAAATCTCTTAGCTACAGCACAGGAAATATATTTTTTAAACACAATTCAACTAAATTAAATCGGCAAGACTCGCTTATTATGAAAAACCGTGGTTTATCAGCTTCCATCTCCACGGATACTAAAATCATGTCACCACGGAATGTATTTATAACATCACCTTTGCCAAAAATTAAACGCGATTCAGTGACGGCTAGAGTTCGTCAGTTAGATTATTTAAGCACATCACGAAATAGTGGCAAGAGTAATGATAAAACGCAATCTGATAATAAAACTGGCTCTTCACAACAACTTATCGCTCAAAATAAATTGAATAAAATAATTGTTTCGACTGCTGTAAATAATTCTCCCATCACATCCCCAAGTCGCGGCGTCAAAGGCAAGAAAGAGAACAATATATCAGTAGCAACTAAAAGGAATATAATGTTAAGGAAAGATTCTGACAAGTCAACAGCCGCAAAAAAAATGGGACACGCAAATCCATCTGGTGTTCAAGCGCTAATTGGAGGTAATAATAATACCAATAATAATAGCTCAATAACAAATTCATCGGTTAATAGTAGCCTGGCAATAGATGAACAATATAACGATATAGATATTGGAAGGGTACGCAATTTCCGATCGGCACTCCTGGGCTGGCTTAAAATTTAGTTTATTAATGCATATATGTATTTTATTCAAAAGTTGTATTATTATTTTAATAAGAATAAAAAATGCAATAATATGGAAAACGGTACATTAAATACTGCAGAAAAAAATATTAATGTATTTATGCCTTTTTATTAAATTTGGAAAGTGGTAATAATAATTGACAAATTTGATTAATGATAATCAAGTAAAGGAGTTAATTGCCAGCTTTTAAATCAGCACTTTCCTGATTGATACTAATATACTCCGGTAATGAGTTTGATATTAATTTGAATCGTTTCATGAGAAACAGCAGGACAGCCACTGAATTGCAAAATGTATGAAGATTTTTGTTTCTCATTCATGCGTATAAAAGTAAAGATGTAAACTAGTTGGACTCGTTTTTTGTTTGTGAACACAAAATACACCATTCCTGTTTCAAATACGAAATAAAATTTTTTACCGGACATAGGAAATAAGAACTTATTTCTTTAAAGGAGTGTATTATTATGCTGAGCTAAAAAAATTATCAGTTACATCCTACCGGGCCGTGCCAAACAATACTACTAGACTTCGAGAATTCCAATAAAGCAACGCACGCATACATACATTTGATTTAAGAAAAATAATTGGAAAATTCCCCAGACAATATGTGTGTCCACTGTGCAATAAGATATAAGAAAAAGAAATGCTATATTCTTTTTTTTTTTGCAAAAGGAAGTAATACTGTCGATACAATATACATTTTTATTTTATAATTAAATTAAATTAAATTCACAATACATATCAATACAGTGAGGAAACATCTTATCATAGTTCGTATCACAACACACAGTATTCGTTTAAATAATGAAAATTAAAAAGTGAAATATTTATAAAATATGTATTTAATATTACATAGAACCCCTATTATGTATAGGAATGTGTTACGGAGTTTTTTTTTAATCAAATAAAAGTAAAATAAGAATACACAGTTATTCTACAAACGGCAGTACAAATGAGCCACAAAATCTAACTTATACTGTTGAACAAAGGTCCAGCTTGTCCTCTAAAGTTCTTAAATTTGGTAGATAGATGGGTGCCGAAAATAAAAAAATGTTCGTAAATATACAACGAATATGGGTACTGAATTCGTCCGTGAATCGAGATCTTGCTATTAGTCGAGTTTATAGGTTTAGTGTGGATTTCCGGCAATAGCATTTTGCTTACTCTCCCATTTTGAATAGGTTTTCATTTTGCTAGAGTAAATAGTTGAGTGCCAAAAATATATCGCATGTATGCAGTAAATCTACTTTTTTTGATACTGTTTTCGCGTGTGAGTCGTACTTTGCTTCAGTCGAGATCTTGTCACTGGTGGAGTGCGTCGGTTTGGTTGTAGTCTTCCAGTGTTAGCATTTTGCTTTCTGTCATTCTTAAGAGGTTTACTACAGTCTTTTGATAGTTTAGCATTCTTTATTGGAGCAGTTTCATTTATTTCTATTTGTAATTGCCTCTTTCTTGTAACGCGTGTTTCTCTCTGTGGCTTAGTCTTATTTTTCTGTTGTTCAACAGTTAATGTTGATGTTACAGTTTTTGTATTACGTCGAGTACGATGCTTAACTGTGGTCGGAGGTATCAACTGTTCATTAGCCTTGGAATTTACTGAAGACGGTATATCATTGCCTGACGTAGGTAATTGACAGAGTTTTCTAGTAACTCGACTTTGTTCGCTTTTCTTTCTATAAGCACAGGATGTACCTGTTGTTTTGTGCTGTTGGTTTATGTTTGAACAAGATAAAGCCACCAAGTTAAAGGCTGAAACGCGCGGCCGTGTACAGTCTGTTAAATTAATGCTGCAAGGAAAACAAAATATTAGACATTTTCATATGTCATGTGCGGCTATAAAATGAACTACATTAAGCATATCCTACAATTTCGTAAAATACGGAATTATTCCAATTCATGTTTATTAGGTTTTGATATAGTAATGCACGTAGAAATGTGGCAAAAAAGGAATAGATATACCGTAAAATACTGTTGTGCACATCGCACATCGTATGAATGAAGGTTAGGTGGGTAGGCAATTAGGCGCCTTTCACCGTGGCTCCATTGTTCCCAAAGAGCGAATCAAATATATGATCACTGACCACGGTAACCAAAAACGAAAGAGCTGGTTACAAAGTGAACGTAGTAATCTCATTCATATCTATTGCTATCCAATTCTTGTTACGTATGACATTATGATAGAATAATAATGACATATTAAGATTAAAAGTACTAACCTTGGCGTTGGCATTTCTTCCTCATTGTAGTTTGATCCTTCTTTTACAGCTAACTTAGCTTCGGGTATTTTTATGCTTGCTGTTTTTGACCTAGAAGAAAAAACATGTGTACATGCTTCACAAGAAAAAAGGCAAGACAAATGTACCTCTTAGCAGGAGTTGTTGGCACCGTTCTGATTGGTTTAAAATGGCACATCTCACTTTTTAGACTGTCTACACTATGCGTTTCTGTACGCTCTGGAAATCGATGGATACTGGTGGGGGGGACGGTGTACAAATTTAGGGCTGATATTTGATGCGATGGAATCTTCGAAGAAGGCGTCTTCTGAACTGTGTTCTTAAATAAATCAGATTCGCGAGTTATGCGCACCGATAGTGTTTTCAAGTTACTCGTTTCATTATTAGTAGCAATTGCGGAAACCGCAGTCATCGTTTTTGAAATTACGTTGCTAGTCGAAGGTGTAATTGTAGCGGAACTCTGTGGAATATATATATTTGAAGAGGACACCGTAGCATTGTTCCTAGCCGTTTTATTTGAACACGGCTTTTTTGATATTATGGAGTACGGTGCTTGACCAAGATTTGCAACTAACATGTTTCCTTGAGAGTTTCTTCCATTCTCAAGCACCCGTATGAGACTCAATAAATATTGACATGTTTTCTATATTTATTTACTCCATCTGTAGACGTTAAAAGATATTCACATAAATTAATATAATCCTAATTCATAGGCACAAACATCACCAGCAGGAACTTCCACAAACTTTAACTACATCAAACACTAAAAAAACAAACAAAAAAGCTGCCAAAATCACCTGTCAATTTTTCAATAATTGTATGCTTACACATGAAATCTTTAAACAAACTAGGCTTTACGACTGTTGTTTCTTGAAATTACGTTATAGCTTTATAGAAATGGGACACCACTCTATTCCAAATCTTTTATTTAAGAATCTTTTACGGAAAGTTCATTTAGTTTTGATAAATCTCCACAAGTTCCTGATTCCAAGCAAGGACAAACCTCGGAAAATTGAAAGGAGGAGAAGTGTAAAACGGTTTGTTTGCCGATATTCCACAATTGGATTGTGGATTGACAATCCACAGAAGAAATGTCATCGACTGCCATTAATGTTTGGGACAAAAATCAACCAGGGTTGTCAGTGATAACAGACATATCAAATTACATAAATATTTATCATATATTGGCATATGGAAATACATAATTATTTGTTGCAACGTATGTGTATATTTATGTACAGATAAATAACTATTGATTAAAAAAAAAATTTTTTTACACAAACAAAAATTAATAAATCGCTTGGTTCAGTAATTTTACCAACCAACTGAAATGTCCTAAATATTTACATACCTTCTCTACCAAATCAATATTCTTAATCCAAAATTCAATTTGGTGCCTTAATCTTATAGGAGTTCGTTAATTGTGTGTTAAAAATCAATAAGTAAATAAATTTAAAGCTCGATAATTAAAAATCTTGGAAACTGAAATTTCAATACAATTTAATTTTTGGTACTCATGATTGCGCCAATGCACTATCTATGATTTGAAAAAAGTAAATGTATTAGGACAAGTTCCACAAATTGTAGAACTTCTTTGAAGGGGTACATGTTTAGTAGAGTAGTATAGTAAGTTGTGATTTTGCGCGTTTTATTTGTTTGTTACATATTGTTTATTTTTATTGGGTGTACTTATGTATAAACATATATTTATAAAACAAGAGAACCCGTGTTTGTAGATATTATTGTTTACATTTTGTTCTTTGAGCCTTGTTGACATTCTGGCAATTTCTTCTGATGTGTACAACTTGAGCAGTTAATTTATTCGAATATTTAGGTACAGAATGTGCACTAAATGCAATGTAATATCATATAAATAATAATAATAAAATCAGTAATATCATGCCAGAGATAATAACGATTTTTTATTTACACACTATTTTTATAAACATGCATGTGTACGCACGTACAAATTCGATTTTAGCAACCCTCGATTCGTGCAACTCCTTGATTTTTGCAACACGAAATTCGCCACACTCTGGAACTGTGCTTTTGTGTATATTTACTTGTATTTTATTTGTTTGTGCTCCTTCTGGTTCATTATTCCTGCTGATTTTAAAGTTGGCTTTCTTGAGGGTAAATGATTGGATGCCATCCGTTTGCAATTGACTTTTTTTAATTGTTCCCAACATTAGCAACATATGTTGACAGTGGGCCATGTAAAATTATATATTACTTGAAGACATTTTAGCTCTAAAATAATAGATTGGCGGTTTTGAACAATATGTGATCCAGAAGACTCAGTCTTAAATATCCCATTTCTACAAAAAATGCAATACTGTATTATGCTAACTTTCTATGTAAATATCCCAACCTTTCTTCAGTTTTAAAATATGTATGTTCAACAAAAACTATTGGTTTTCCTTTCAAAACTATGTTTATTTTATAATATTGTTACCTTTACTTAAACAGCCATTTCGGCGATACTTTCTTAGTATAGTATATAACCACTATCTTGCGATCCCTATCTTTCTTCAACTGAATTTTTTAACGAATAGAAAGCTCCATCCAATAATTACTGTTAGGGATATTCGTGACGAACGACGTACACTGAGCAGTAGATACAAAAATAGAAAGAAACAGAAAGAAAAGCTGACATCCAATCCGAACTTCGACGGTGAAGACTTAGCGTCTAAAGCAGCAAGCTTGCCAATAGCTCTCTTCATCTTGACCGAACCTCCTTCAACTCGAACATCAGCACTTCTGACAATGCCGTCCGATCCCGGATAAACGGATTACATTCGGGTCAAACAGTATGACTATGTTACATTCTTCGCCAGGTTTGTTGTCTTTAAATCATTCTATGGGCCTGCTGATACTCCAAGTTCTCGTGGTACCAACCCTTTGTCAGTTGTATCCTCAGATGTTATGAGAAAATCACTGGAGCAGTAAGGTTCTGATCATCCCCTTTAAAAAGCATACTATTAGGTGTTGAAGGCATCGGCCCCTTGATCTCTTCCAAATGTTTCTTCAAAAGATGTTTTGAACCAATGACTCATTATCGCTATTAATGAACTTTGTGACGACACGATTAACGATGAATCATCAAACTTTTTATATGTTTGACTCTTGATAGTGACAGCTAGACGCACACTTAGGACTGCTGCCTAAAGTTCCAACCTAGGTACTGATAACTATTTTACTGATGCCACTTCTGCTTTTCCCATCACCAGAGCGACATTAATTTCATTGACGAAAGCAATTAAACTAATTTGTGTTTTGTTTGGATTACACGACACATAACTGCGAGGAATTTTAATGTTTTCAATGTACTGCAACTCTTTTAATCTTCAGAAACAGCCTCGTCCCAATCGAAACCCTGGTTCCATACTTTCCGATTTGGACCCGGATAATCATCCCCATTCTCTTAGTCAGAGTGTCAAATTTTCACGTCACCTCACATCAATATGTGTATTCATGAATGTAAGTAAGGTAACATAAATCCATACAAATTCTCGCCCTAGGAAAATTCCTACCAAAGGGCAACCCTTGGTGTATGTCCCAAGCATTTGCAGGGTTTTTTCCAATTCATTTGTAAGGTTTCATAGATATTGCCTTGGTTATTGGATCGTGTCTGTGGTGCAATTGGTTTTCTAAAAAGATTTTTTTTGTTGAGGGATATTTTGAAGATTCGGTAGCATAACGTCAATATGACGATCATTTTCCATGAGTCGTTCACAGACCTTTGACGAGTGCAGTGATAGTTCGCGAGTCTTTCGGCTTCGCAGAAATAAATAAAAATCCATAAGAGCGGTGGTAAAATAGTGCATATGCCGCGTATTGCTTTAGCAAGCAATGGGCCGAAGTGCTAGGGAAAGGCCCTTTTTTTCTCCACAGGTGCCCGGTTCAATTCCCTCAGGGTGCATTTAATAAAGGGCTTTTTTTCTCTCGGAAACCAAAAATAAATAATGATATAAGATAGTGAGTGCGACAAAATGGAATCCGAAGAGCGGTCCGCGCTCTTAGAAGCGAACAAAGGAGAGCAGCAACCGGTGGCAGAATCAGGCCACCAGTCAACGGTGCCCATAGAAAGCACAGTGAAAAGGAGGAGAAAGAAATCTTCACCAAAAAGTGCGAAACGCCGTTGATACCAAGGCATCTGCCGAGGAAGAGCAGAATGTGCACTATGTGTCCGACGGAGGCGAGGGACTGTTCGCTGTCAGCAGCAACAGTTTCGAATCATTAGCTTCGGACAAGGAAGATGAAGTGGAGAGAGTACTTCGCTCTAAGGAAGCGAAGTAAGAGATATACAGAAAATAAAGGAGTGTCACCTGGCCGAAATAAGAGTGCTGAGAGCCAGTACACTCGCCAGGCAAACGATGGAATAGCAACAACAACAAAAGAAGCAAAATCTGCGAGCTGATCAGCGACAACAGCTGACAGCAGCGCAACATCAACCAGCAGCACAGCAACAGCATGGGCTGCCAACAAAGATTCAGCAAGTAGCATCACAGCAGCCAGCTGCTCAGCAACAAACCGCCCGTAGCACAACGAAAGCAGCAGCAGAAGCAGAAGACAGCAGACCAACAGCAGCAACAACAACAGCCAGCAGTTAATCAGCAACAGCAGCGGCCACAAAAAAGGGAGAAGGTGCCACCCATAAATTTGTATAAGCCAGATGTAGAGCAAACTGCCAAGGTATGCAAGGAGGCCATAGGTAGTGGCAATTTTATTATTAAAAAAATACAGGTTATGAAAAATATTCGGTGCACTGCAAGACAGTGGACCAATATAACAAAGTTATAGGGTGTCTTAAGATTTCGACACTGGAGTTCTTCTCATATACTCCTAAAAATGAGAAATGTAAGGCAATTCTTTTAAAGATCCCCACGCTGATCGAAGCGGAGCGGGTCTTCCAACTGCTCAAAGAGCAAGGGTGAGATGGTGTTGAGATCGTCGGGGTCAAGCCCTTCACCGCAGCTAAGGCAAGGAGCGAAGGGCGCAAATTACCCATTTACGTAGTTCATCTGTCACCAACAAGCAAAGTCGACGACTTGAAGAAACGTACTCTGCGGGAACGCGGGGCACACCGCCAACTATAGGGGTTGCCCTAAGTTCCAGGAGCGGAAATCGCAAGCAGTTTTGCAGAAGCAGCCCCCAGTGAAAAATCCACTCGGGGCAGCCATACCCGTCACACCCGATGTGACTTTCGCCCAAATGGCGGTCGTCATGGAGAGGACAGCAAAGCAGCAAGTACCAAGGGTACTGCAACCCTCAGTGCCAAAAGCACACGAGCCAACGCTCGACTAGAAATCGTCGTAAGGCGTATGGATCGGTTAGAGGAGTAGGTTGCCAAAATTCTGGCGCTCCTGCACGACCCACCACGTCACCAGTCCTGATGGCTGCGCAGACGGAGAGTACTTTTAAGATCCTTGCATTGAATGCGAATTCATTGATAGGGGTCCCACGGAAAAACGAGTTGTATAGACTGTTGGATGACCAAAGCCCAGAGCTATGTCTGATTAGCGAAACTAAGCTAACACAGAGAGGCATATTGGAGCACAGTAACTATAATGTTATCAGAAGAGACCGGCCCAACTCCAATGGTGGAGGCGGTGTTGCGATCGTCATTAAGAATAATGTTAAATATAAAGTAGTGTATGGTAGTGAAGTTTGACGGGTTCAGTTGTTGGAGGCCTGTATCGTTTGCATTTCTCTCCATAGCGGGAGGAAGCTATTTGCGGTGTCGGTCTACTCCTCCGGCTCCTTCAGTTCCAGAACTACTATATCAGAGCTCGATGCACTCTTTCGATGTCTAAGTCTGGGCTCGGAAGGGAACTCTTTTATTTTGGCCGGGGACTTAAATGCCTGCCACGGTTGTTGGGGAAACACAGTTTCCAACGACAGAGGGGACCTGCTTAACAGCTGGTTTTGCTTGCACAGTGTCGAGTATAGACTCGATCTGGAAGCAACAAAGATATCGTCCTTCCCCAGGTGCGTATCGTTCTTGGATCTCCTGATGTTTGACGCAAGACTGCGGCTGACAGACACAAACGCACTTTCGTGTATCTCAGTGAACATTGCGGTCTCAGTACCGAATTCAAGCTCCCTAACGACATTGCGGAATTAGGAGAGTTTGTTCAAACACATAACTACAATTACAGTAGAGCGCGTTAGCCGCGCTTCTTCAGACAAATGACACAAGCACTCTCTTCGAATGAGCTCCACATTCTGTCCAATAGAAACTTGTCAAACGAAGAGATTGACATGTATGTAATTCAATTGGACAAGACAATAAAGCGATCTATGGACAGTACGATACCACGGTATACACGCACGAACAATGAAAACTTGTACCGCAATACGACAATTGACGCACTACACCAACAAAAAAGTAGACTCCTGTCAAGATTGAAAACCTTGTACAGGCGGTTTACTGACAGACGTAGCGAGGAAGTTAGGACACTGAAATCGCTTATTAAGAACGTACAAACTCTAATTGTGCAAAATTACAGAGTTTCTGTTAACACGTACTGGAACACTAAGATTCGCGTTGTTAGATCTAACAACCCGAGCATGTTTCCACAAATTAACAAATTCTTCCGAAAGAAAAAATAGCGATCTTCCGCATCTTAAGCTTCCCATAACGACAGACAACGAACACATACTGACTACAGCAGGTATCGATCCCAATAACGCCGTACTCGACGATGACTTCTTTATGGTCGAAGCCCCACAGGAACAAGTTGAAGTACTAGGCGCAGTTTTACAAGGTAAACGTGAGTGTTCGCCCGAACCACGATCTGGAAAACAGCGTGCAAGCTAGCAAATCTCAACTTCGAGAAGATCTGCAGCATGTCGCTGATAAGCTAGGCCCTGGCCCCCTAAGGGCTGTAGCGCCACCCATATTATTATTATAACCAATTCGGTTTCAGAGCAGGGCATGACACTATTTATGCGGCGTCGAACTGGTGTCGGATATCCAATGGAACAAGAGCAAGAAACAATGTACGGGCGCCTGTTTGATTGACCTGGAGAAGGCCTTCGACACCGTATGGTTAAAAGGACTTTACTATCAGCTCAATCGGCTGGACATTAGTAAGCCACTGCTGTACCTCCTGTATAATATGCTTACCGGTAGACAGTTCGTAGTTAAGAATGGCAACGTGACCTCTACAGGTATTTTTGAAGTTAAAAATGGTCTCCAACAGGGTACCGTTAATTCACCGATCCTGCTCAACATTTTCTTGAGTGATCTGATCGTGTACAGATCAGGCAAAAAGATTGAAGACATCACTACGCTCGCGCAGGGTGACTTCGACTCGTTTATTAGAGATTGTGTTGACTGGAAGTTGAATACCAACTTACAGAAGTCGGAAACCATTCTGCTCAGAACGCCGTTGTATAAAGCTTCTGCGGATACAAAAAAGAATTGCCGAAAACAACTGGCGCAAAAGATTGTAGTCAGATACCTGGGGATCTGGCTAGATCAGTATCTACATTTTTACAAACATGTAGCTGCTTCTCTGGCCAGGGCCAGGGCTAAACCTATATTTTGTCAACAGCTCTTTCACTTTTTGCACCTGTAGTGATGATAGGCTTTTCTTCTATTACTAGGCCTTGTCTGATTCTCTGCGTTTCTTTTCCCTTATTTAGGACATTTACCGGTATTAATTTTTCATCGTTGGTTTGAATAAGGGTTCTTCCGATGACCTCATTCTCAACTGGTGTTCTGTCTCTGGCTTAAACTGTCCCCAACGTTTTGTTCTCACAATCACCATCCATCTTTGCCCAAACTACAGCCGCTGAGTTCGGCGGAATCCTGATGTCCTTTCCTGCAACCTGGAACGGTGTCTTGGACCTGGAACGTTTCCGACGCTCCATGCAGTCGCGTGCCATGTGGCCCACTCTATCGCAGATGAAGCAACGGCCCTCAAAATTGTCCCGAGTAGTTGCCGGCTCCACATTCACTCTGCGGCTGAAGATCTGAGATGTATCCCACATGTCAATCCCGCTGCTTCATAGAACAATGCAGCACCAACTGTCTCCTGGAAGATCCTTAGTGACGACAGAGTTGTTCGCTTTGTCTCCAAATCCCTAATACCATCTTCAAACGCACGCGTCTTTGCGTTTTCAATTACCTCCATGATTGAGACGTCGTATGCCAGATGTTCCAATCGCTCAACCTCTGCAGCATATTCCTGAAGCGACTTACCGGTGCGTTGTATTCGGCTCTTCGACTCTATCTTGAAGACTTGCATTCGGTGTTCACTTCCACACTTGCGTTGCAGCGAGTCCATTATTGCGTCTGGAGTACGTCCGCAACACCCCCTTTTACCGAAACAACTAATGCTGCGGCCTTGTCTTCTTCCCTCAGATACCCTGGCGACAGATGTTTCAAGCTGCAGCCGAAAGATTTTAAAGGCTGTTCCGTCATTTTTCATTCCTTATCCCAACGAATCGCGCGCACTACCCAGCGTTTTTTTTATTTCTTTATTATCTTGGAAAAATGTACACTTTAAGTTTAAGTTACCTGCGAAGCTTAGGTGGTTGAAACCCTTAACGGTACATTGCTTAGAAGTTTTAGTACATGTTTTGTGGCGTATGGGTTGCTGGTTATTTAATGGTCATTGTAGTATTCCAAAACTAATGACATTCTAATAATAAAACAGAACCTCTCATGAAAATATTTAGGTCTCGCAGAATCGAGGCAAACAGAAATCGGATCAATTCATTGTATGAAGTGAATATCTTGCTCTTTATTTATCTCTGGTCAAATACAAAGTGAGTTAGAATGTGACAGATATTGTCACTTGCATTTTTGTGGGTGACGCCGAAGTATGTCGAATATATGGTACATTGTGACGTGGACCCAAATCAATATAAAGCGCCATCTGTAGTAAGCAATAGAACACCATTTGGAGTAGTAACTATAAAGGTCCATTCATATAAGGTCGCCACGAATTGCGTACTTCGCAAGCATTGACGTTTCATTCATATAAAGGTTTTTCATTCGCAGAGAACTACAGGTGCAAACTCACTGCGAATTTTTTATTCGTGAGTTTTTGGATCGCGTTTTCGTCTTTGGATTGCGTTTGTGTATCACGAATTCAGTTTGATAGTTCGCGGAGAGAATGATTGATTCGCAGAGAAAAACTTTCAAATCATTAATTAGGATACTTTAACTAATTTTAATTGGGATTTTTGTCAATGAAAAAACTCGATAATTCAGTTGTAATCTTTTTGTATACCAAGAAGACTTTTTGTTTATATTTGCTGGTTGTTCGTGAAAGTTCGCGTTCGCCGCTCATAAGAATGGCCCTTAATTCGTCGCTATAATAACTCTACACACAAACCAACACCAACACCAAAGTCTATGGAATAAATGGGTTCCTGTACATAGGTTAGGTTAGGTTAGGTTGTAGTGGCTGACTGCTGCAGAGCAGTCACACTTAGGCCAGAGTAGGCCCATTGTGATACCACGCGGATTGACTTCTCCTAACGCTGGAACCAGTTGGTGCTGCTGATGAACCGATTTAGTTGGCCAATGCTGGCACTTTTTAGCTCGTTACGGCCGCTGAAGTAGTTGGCTCCTAGGTGCAGGAACCAACGACTGGCAAGAGCACTGCAGGAGCAGAGAAGGTGATGAGTGTTCTCTTCCTCCTCTTCATCCATGCAGCTTCTGCAAAAATCATTATATGGAGCGCTCATCCTGCGAGCATGAGTGCCAATTACACAGTGCCCGGTTATGACTCCTATAAGGGTCCTTACTGAGGGCTTGCTGAGTCCAAGTAGACTGAGTGACCGTTTTAGGTTAAGTGATGGCCAGATTTCTATTGTTTTAAGGTAGGTGGTAACTTCTAGCCATTTGTCATTGGTGGTTTTAATTGTATGAATCTTTAAAAGATGATAGGCTGTAGCGATCGGCATGGAAGGTGGTACCCCTTCTATCGATAGGGATGAGGTTGTACCACACCTAGCGAGGTCGTCGGCCTTGCAGTTTCCTGGTACGTCACAGTGTCCCGGCACCCACATAAGGTGAATGTTAAAATGCTCGGCCATCTCGTTAAGAGACCGCCTGCAATTAAGGGATGTTTTAGAGTAGAACATGACATTGTCCATGGATTTTATGGCGGAACAGATGGTGATATCCCTTTTTGATATCACATTGTTTTTAAGCCAAGACAGCGCCTCTTTAATCGCTATGGTTTCTGCCTGAAAAACGCTGCAGTGATCAGGGAGCTTCACGGAGATAGCAATGTTGAGGTCTTGTGAATAGACACCCGCACCCACCCCTTCTTTTGTCTTTGATCCATCCGTGAAGATGCGCAGAGGATCTTTCAGTGTTTGCATGTCAGTCATCCAGTCCGATCTGGAGGGAATACTGATTGAGAATTTCTTTTCAAAGATGGCCTGGGGTAGGAGGCGGTCGGTGTCGCTAGGTAGGAAATTGAATTCCTTGAGAATGGTTGAGTGGCCAGTTTTGAGTTCGGACCACAATCGAAGTGTTTTGAGTCTCATGGCTGTACTTGCTGCTGCTTGTTTCCCGAATATTTCCAGAGGTGGGAGATGGAGGAGAATATTCAGTGCGTCTGACGGAGTACTTCTCAGTGCCCCGCTGATACACAGGCAGGCCAGTCTTTGTACTCGGTTGAGTGCATTGCAGTTTATAGCCTTGTTTAGTGCTGTCCACCAAACTGAGACACCATACAAAAGTGTCGGTCTGACAATAGAGGTGTAAATCCAGTGAGCGATGCGCGGTTGTAGGCCCCATTTGCATCCAATGGCCTTTTTGCAGCAAAAAAGTGCAGAAGAGGCTTTTTTACCCTTTCCTGGTTATTGAGCTTCCAGTTTAGCTTGCTGTCGAGAGTGAGACCCAGAAATTTCGCACTGGTGGTTAGCTGTAATGTAGTGCCGCACAGCAGTGGGGGGTCGAATTGGGGGATTTTGTATCATTTGGTGAAAAGTACGATATCCGTTTTTTGTGGGTTGACGCCAAGTCCGCATGTTTGTGTCCATGCTTGTCAAAGGCATTCTGCATTATGTCTCTTAGAGTAGAGACGAATTTGCCGGATGCCGCTATGGCAATATCATCCGCATATGCAATAACTTTGCACCCTACCTCTTCCAGTATTAGTAGCAGTTCATTTACCGCTACGTTCCAAAGAAGGGGTGAGAGAACACCTCCTTGTGGGGTGCCCCTATTAACTCCTCTATGGATCTTAGCGTCTCCCATCTGAGAGTGTATTACTCTGCTGGTGAGTAGCTGATGAATGAAGGCCACTAGGGGCTTTCCGATCCCGAGGTTGCTAAGCGGAAGTGAAATTGCTACCGGGTTGATATTGTTAAAGGCACCTTCGATGTCGAGAAAAGTCACAAGTGTGTATTCTTTAAACACGAGAGATTTCTCGATGGTGCCTATCAGAGGGTGGATGGCTGTCTCTACAGTCTTTCCCTTGCTGTAGGCATTTTGTGCAGATGAGAGTCTCTATGCTGGGATGGCTTGTCTGATATATTGGTCTATAAGTTTCTCCAGGGTTTTCAGGAGAAATGAGATGAGTCTTATTGTCCTGAGGTCCTTCGGTTTGGCATGTAAGTATTTACCCGCTTTGGGAATAAACACTACCTTGACCCTTTTCCAGGAGCTGAAGACATGACTGAGACTCATACAGACTTTGAATATCCTTTGAGAATCCAAGGCATAATGAGGTCAGCTGTTCTTTGGAGCTCCGCCGGGATGATGCCGTCAGGTCCCGCTGACTTGAAGGGTTTGAAACTTGTCAGTGCCCACGTGATAGTAGTGCGACTGACATTTATAAGATTACATGGAGTTTTGGGAGGAGACACGACTTCCTTATTGGTTCTAATCGGGAAGTTGCCCGGAAAGTGCGTATCGACAAGGAGACTGAGGGTTTCCTCATTGGTCCAGGTTCCGTACAGGTTTTTGTAGGAAGCTATGGATGATGCTAGAATCCTTCTTAGCCTGGAAGCCTCGGAGACTTCTTCGATTTTACCACAAAAAAGTCTCCAAGAGGTTCGTTGGGCCTTCCTCAATTCAGTTATAAAGGTACTGAGGTGTTCCTTATAGAACTCCCAGTCCTTAGCACCACGAGATCCATTCGCCTTGTTAAAGAGCTTCCTACAACTTTTGCGCAGATGGTCAATTTTATGGTTCCACCAAGGAGGTTTAGACTTGCCTCTTTGCCACCTGTTTGGACATGACATTGCCATTGCATTGTTGAGAGTTTTTGTGAGGTTGTTCACTGAATGTTCGAGATCAGTGGGGTTGCTCGGGATGGAGATGTTGGTGCTCGACATTGTTGCCGCAACAATCTCTCTATATCTGTCCCAGTTGGTTCTTTTAGGATTCCTAAGGACTCTTTGGGATGGTGGGAAACTCGTTATGCTGAACATTATACAGCGGTGATCAGAGAATGATCGGATGATACCCTCCAATTGCTAAATCTATCGTCTATATGGTAAGACACGAGTGTAATGTTTAGGACATTCCTGCTATAACCTCTCCACATCCTCGCGCGCTTCTCATGCTCTTTCTTTTTCCTGCTGAGAAGCCGGTTCTCTTCCCTTTTCCTCTGTTCGTAGAGCACAGGAACATCCCTCGTTGTTTGATGCAGCATTGCCTTGTAGACCTCCTGCTTGGCTGCGTGTGCCTGCCTGCACTCTAGGTGGTGTCGTAAAACCCAGCACATCAGTGACGGCTTCTTGTCGACTCCGTTCTTCTTCTTTGGTTTGTGTGGTGTTCTTTCTCGAATCCGTTGTTCTCTCGATATCCTGATTCTTACCTTCGAGGCGTGGGTGGAATCAAGTTGATATTTACGAATTTAGCTTTGATGCGGATTGTTAGGAGGCGTGTTGTTACAGACGGAGCTTAAGACTTTGTCTGCCTCGAACAACAAATCCACATCCTAATAAACGCCTCTCTTTGCTGCAATCACCGTAGTAGATCGCAGTTTTTCATCCTCTTCTTGCCCGGTCCATTCCATCGCACTTCCTGGTTGGCGTTGATATTTGCTTTATGGTTGTCAATGGCCTTCGAGTTTTTCCTCTTCACGTGGCCTGATAAGGGACCTCACATTCCACATACAGTACCGAAAAGCACGGTTATTTGTTCGATTTACCTGTTATATTACATACAATGGTTTGAATAGCAATAACTTGAAATTTTAGGTTTTGATGGTGTTCCAATAACAAATGTAGACTCCTGCGACTCAATTTTGTTTGTTTTTTTTATAATGTTTCCTAGATGTCTTTTTTACCGTGCCAAATAGTTCTTAATATTAATTCATATAATAATAGGCTATAGAATCAATCAAGTAGATTATTTATTGAAAATAGATAGCAATACAAAATAAGACCCAGAGATAAAGTAGTGTGCACAATAATTTGTTTAGTGGATCGTCAAGGCCTATTAAGTGACACAAATTTTTAATTACAAAGAATATCACCGAAATACGAAGTTTTTTCCATTTTCTGCACACATGTTGCGAATTTTGGCAATAGATCAAGAATTGTAAATGATTTTCGAAAAAAGGTATTTAAAGCCGGGTTCGCCTTAGTATGACAGACTACCGCCGGAAGAATGCTAAAAACACAAGAGGATGTGAATGTAATACCAAATTTAAAAACAAATTATCGATGTAGGCGATTGCAAATGATTACATATAGACGATCGAAACAAATATGAACCAAAACGGAACAATGCAAGAGAATTTTTTACAGAACATCCTCCACTCAGGCTCTTGAATGATAAAGATATGAGCACTTTATTCCATTAGACTCACAGAAAATAGCAAAGTGACGTGTGTCTTCTGACACCATCCTGTTGAAACAACATGTCATCCAGTCCACATATTCCAATTCCGACCAAAAATAATCGGTAATCATGGCGCAATTATTTTTTGTGCCAAAAGTGGTGATTCATCAAGCACATGTGGATTTTCACCCGACCAACAACGCATATTTTGCTTATTGACGAACTCATGAGCTACATATGAGCAAGCCGAAAATTAGATTTATCGCTTGATTTGCATATACTCGTGTATTTTACGATACTGTAAATGTTTAGTCTATTGAACAAATTGACATTGACAGTTTGATGATTAGTGAACGACTGCGTTCACAATTTAAATTCAAAGTTGTCAAGTACCTATTGCAAAACCTTTTATATACAAATATATTTCTAACGAAGATTCATCCATTTCAATTTTATGGAAGGTCTATTCTCGCGAAATAGCGTAAAAGCCATATTGATAGCCAGCACAAGCATGATGTATTTCTTTTCAATGACTCTCAGAAAGATGCTATACATGAATAGTTTAGGAGGAATAAAATTTAAAAAAAAGCAACTACTACTGGTGCTTTTTAGGTAATGACCTTCTATCTGCTTAAATAAGTGATGGGGGGTGTTGCCATTCTGCAATCGAATCTGCCTAAGTCAATTTGTTACGGGATATTTAAATGTGTCCGAGTTAGACGGAGTTCCACTGAGAGTGTTTTTTTGTATGACAAAGAACGAGAGCGCAAATATATGTTTAACAAAAAAATGCGACTTTGGATTTCAGCATCGAAATTTCAGCAGCAATAATGCCTCAATAAACTATAACGTTGCTTTTATTTGCCTTATGCACGCCAACCGTACCGTTTTCCAATACAATACATTCCATTGAGAACATTAATTTGGTAAGAACTATATTTACAAATTTCTTCTTCAAATATAAAAGTTGTGTGTGTTATATGTGTAAATATATTTTAAAAATTCAATGAATTTAAATGAATTGAAATTGAGAGCAAACATTTTACACACCAATAATCAACATTTATTTAGTCTACTCTTAATATAATTTGCATATATCACTTCGTAAGTGAACTAAATAAAATAATCTTATGTTAAATTCTTTTAATTCCTATATATAAAATAAACATACATTTTTAATGTGCTCTGTTTATGTTGTATCCATTCCAGTCCCAAAGGGATGACTTCTAGTTTATACAAAATGTATGAGTTTTGCTCGTTCAAACTTTCGATTTTGTATGTACGTAGATGGCAATTCACTAGTCTTATTTAAGTTCACAATGTATTCCTTACACTGTCAAGACTCTATTACCTCTTTGTAATCCATACCTCGAGCAACTTTCTGATTGTAGTTACACACTCATTCCATATCCACTGTTAATCTTACGAGTAGAAAAATAAAATGGCGTTATGTAAGAAATATTCAAAAAAAAAAAAACCTGAAATGTACGGTAGAGGCTAGTTGATGAGCCTAATAAATTATGTTCAATATTATTTTTATGTTTTTGTACGAAAACTATATTCGTTCCATGTGTTAAAAAGTTTCCGAACATGAGTTATATCCAGCAGTAGCACATGCCCTGGAACAATAAATCATCCGGTGTCATTTCCAAAAAAATAATAAATTTGGGTGATCCGGAAATTCTATATTTGCTTTGCTTTAATTGTTGATGGGAAGTTGAAATCATCTTGATGAAAATTGTTAAAAATTTTGAATCCTTTTTTTAAAATTCGAAGCTGAAATAAAAATAAAAATTAGACACGAAGGTTAGTAATTGGAATAAACCTGATATATATTTATCAAAAAACAAATAAGATAGTAATTAGACTTATATATATATACTATATATATATATATATATATATATATATATATATATATATATATATATATATATATATATATATATATATATATATATATATATATATATATAAAAATATATATATATATAGTGGCATGTCGTTTTGTATTGCTAATCGCAAAAAAAGGCAGTTCAAGCTAATTTTTATATTTCAGGTCTTTAAAGGGAAAATTTACAGAACCTAAAGTACCTATAATAAAAGTGTAACTTATTAATTATCTATTAGCAGGTCCAAATCTAAAAGAATATATTATAATCGACATCATTCTAATCTGGTGGAAACTCCAGTGCAAATTTATAGCCGACATAGAGAAGATGTACCGGAAAATAGCAATCAGGCAACCGGAATCAAATTACCAAATGACTGTTTGGAGGAAAAAGCAGGACGTTTTCAGGCTAAAAACAGTCTGAAGGTTACTGAGCTCAAGTGATCCAAGAAGAAATGTACGTGGATAATTTGATATGCGGCTATGACTCGATCGAGGAATCTCTTATTAAACTAAATCGAATTCGGACCATTTTATACTGTCAGCTTCAAATTCTTATCGCATAACAATAATTACAAGTCAAATTATCTACTAGTGTTACCACAACACTCTATAGACTCAAAAAGACTAATTTTTTTAGCTTGACCCATCATTTTTAGATTTCTCTCTCTCCCATTTTCTCAAGAACATAAATACCTAAACAACCAACGTAAGTCTATTTCACTTTTTCATTTTCAGAAATTTGCAAAGTGTGAGCTAATTTTCATTTAAAACTACTAAGCACAAACTAGTGTCTTTTTCTCGCCTTATGCGGCGTTGTGTTATCAAAATCCCTATTTACTTTTTTCAAATGGCTCTTAGGACTCATAAATTATTTGTTTGTCGTTTTCGTGTACTGATGAAGGGAACAAACAAAATTTTGTTTATATGTACATATTAAGAGAATCATGTTGCTCATTATATTGCCACAGTTGAAGAGTAGAATTTCAAAAGCCACTGATGTATATAGTATATAGTTACTAAGAAATAGTTGGTTTTTACTTAGTGTTAAAATCAGTGTTTTTTTGTTTTATAGACTCTTAAATGGTAGCTTTTTTTAAAGGTACAGCAACGCGCGGAGTATGCAGGTAGTGTAAAAATAAAAATAAAGATAATTCAACCGAAAACATGCTTATGCAGAAAGGAACTCATTGATACCCTCTGCCCGAAGCACCAACTTAAGCGCAAATAAAAACGTAATGTTTTTGAAAAAGGTGATAAATTTTTTTTTATAAAAGCATATGGGAACTTATTAGAGTTTATTAACAAGGAGTGGATTATGATCTCTAGACATTAATTCATTCAACGGAAAATAAGTGACGTGCATCAAAATGGCCCTCTTTTGGTATTCTAAATTGTTTGACTTAAAAACGTTTACTCAATATTTATTGTAAGATTTGTTTCATATTTCTTGGTTTACCTTTCAACATTTAATTATGTTTCCTTGTAAACATACAATTCTAAAAACATAGATTGAGATTTTGTTCACTATATTATTTTCAGAACAATTTGCATTGTCCGATCGTCTAGAGGTAAGTAAACAAATAACATTTTTTTAAGAAATGCGATTATTGAAATAGATGTAAGTTGCTGCGTAGCAAATTTATGAGTATTAATCAATAAAGAAGGGGTGCCGTGGCGTTGTGGGTATGTGCGTCGAACCCAACCTCGACGTCGCAGGTTCGAATCCAGCTCTGAGTAACAAAAATAAGTTTCACGAGCTCACAATGCTCAAAGATTATTTCCTGTCTAGAAAAAGCTTCTCAAACTTGGCCGTTCGGAGTCGGCATAAAACTGTAGGTCCCTTCCACCCGTGAAAGAACAATAGCACGCACAACACTAGTGGTTGCTGAGAAGCTAGGCCCTGGCCCTCTACGGGCTGTAGCGCCACTCATTATTATTAAATGCATATAGATTAAATTATTAGCACAAACGAAAATACAAAGAAATCATAATTGCCGCCCGAATTTTAATTAAAATTGAAAAATCAATATAACTAAAAAACTATTATTTCTGTAAGCGATGAAGAATAGCTTATAGTTTGAAATGAATGAATTTCAAAAAAAACGACCACTGGAGACAAACAAATTATTGAGATAACAAAACGAGACAAAAATAAATGAGTTAAAAATTGTTAAAATATACTTGCATTTTCAAAGTTCTTACCCTTAACGTTGCAGATGAGGTCCGGTTGCGGTTACATTACTAGCCTGATTGATTTACACGTACATATACATATATAACAGGGTTATACCGTTTAGCATTAGAAAATGAATTTCGAAAAATAAATAACTGAAAAGCTTTTTTCGTAAAATTAACGAAATTGATCAAATTTCCGGAACATAATCATTACTCGGTTTTCAAATTATAAAAATATTTTATTTAAAATAATCTACGCAAATATTGTAACAAAAGTAGTTATATATTAACACTTTATGAAGATTCAAAAAAGTATAGAAATTTTGTTTAAATAATAACCACTTTACGAGCCTTAAACAGCTGAAGCGGAAGATCATGCAAGACATGTACGAAAATTTTTTGCTAAATTAACAGTGATTTAAAAGAGCTAATATCGAAAAACAAAAAAAAAAAAACATTTTATGCACATTGAGTAACAGGAAATCATGGACTGCCGAAATTTTACAAAAAAAAATATATGTATGTAATTACGAATTGTCCTTTGCTTTGCAAGAATATTTAATGCCGGCGTTAACATCCTGTATACATATATATGCTTGCAATTTCGAAATGCTTATACCACGAAATCACGTATCAAAGGTAAGTATGTACACACTGTTTTTGATTTGTTTTTTTTATATAAAATGTCTTATGTTTTGATTTGTTCAACTAAAGTTCATTATTTTAAATATTTTGTAGAACTTTCATACTATTTTTACAATCAACTTGTGTGAAATCATTTTCAGTGAAAATAGGACTGAAGGCTGTTAGCCACTCGTAGCACTTTTCTTCTGAATCAAAAGCCAGAGTTCGTTTAATTATGTCGATGCTTATGGTTGGACGGTACGATTTTACCATCATTTTAAGAGCATTTTTGCGCTCCCTCTCGACGAACCAATCTATAAGGTACCCAGACATAAGTGGCGCTGTCTTGTATAGATGAAAAAATTTACAGTAGTTTCCAAGCGCCCATGCTGATCTAAGTTCGAGTGCATGAGCAATAGCTGGATTTGCCCTTTGATCCGCGGTTAACGATCGAAGTACTGTAGTAATATCTAGTGTATTCTTGGTAAAAATATAGTACAGGATTCGATAGGAGATGAATTCCAAAATGTTGCTTCCTCCCACTTCTGTGTAGAGCATTTTCAATTGGGTTTGACATTGATTGAATTCTTCATGATCGCCCTTTTCCATTGCTATACGGGCATGTGTTTCATATACTTCAACTGTAAATTTATCCCTAATACCCTGGACCGTAAGGTCCTGTCTTATTGATTTAAGTTGATCACAGGCGTAATAGTAGTCGCGGTTTGTTCGCCATTTCGTTTTAACATTTTGCAAAGCACTTTCCAACACATCGATAGGTCGTACTTCGCTTGGTAAGGGCGCCTTTGTTAGCCTAAGAAATGATTTTTCCAGTTCTCTACTGGTCCCTACTATATGAAATTCGCTTAAATCCATTCCGTTATCGATTTCATAGTCATCAAAATATTGTTTATTTTGATCTCTTACGTTTTTAAATTTTTCTATACTTCCAAGTGAGCTATTTGATTTCTTTGTCGCTGAATTTGTTTGTCCGAAACGTGCTGCTCTTTGCTGGAGTCTTCGTGAGTCGTCCTCTACTGAACCTCCGACTGAAGTGGAATAAGATCCCTTGTTTTTCTGGGTATGGTGCTTCTTTTTCATGTTTTTCGAGTTCCTGGATTTGAAAGGAATAAAGTTTGCAAGCTTCTTTTCTGATGACTCTGAACTTGAACTTCTACAATTTTTCCTACGAGGACTTCCTGACGAGCTTCGCGGTCTTTTGGGCGATCTGGATTTTGAGCGACTGGTCGACTGATGGAAAACTGAACGATGACCTAACCGAGCGTTTAAGCATTTTGAAATACCAGGTCGTGATTGATTCAATTCATTGGTCCGTTTAGCCATATTTGCCTGAACGATCAGGTTGCTTTCGCTATGAACACTTGGTATTGGTTCATTCTCCCAGTTCCTGGTCCATAATTCATTTTTGTTAGCAGCAGCAGTAATTTTCCCTTTCAGACATATATCTATTTGATCTTTATCTAAATCTGTTACACATTTCGCATAGCACCTAGCTACATAATTGTTTAAGCTCTCCGGCCACGCATCGGTTGGATTGAATGAATTATGACTGTTTCCACTGTCTGTTACATGTTGATTCATATTAGAGTCCTGAACCTCTGGTTGATTATGACCGATCTGTGCACCTGTAGGCAATAGCGGAGGAGGAGGTTTCGTAAGATCCGGAGAAACACCAATTATTGGCGGAGGAATGCTTGGATCAAAAAATGCTTTATTTCCCTCAACACTCGTATTGAGGCACTTATTTTGAACGTGATTAACGTGGTTTTGATTTTGTTTGTTCTTGTTACGTTTTCGTTTCTTCTTTCCTGTCACATTTGTAAGAAGATTCAATGGATTGTGAATATTGGCAAGACGATTTTGTTGATTTAAATTAAAACGTATCCCACCGAAGAGGTTACTCTGCTGCTGCTGTTGTTGCTGCTGATTTAACGAAGAATACTTATTTTGGTCATTGGAGAAACTTTCCCTTTGCGGATTTATATTATTTCCCATTTGTTGTGATAATCCATTTTTATTTGAAATATTTTCATTCGATAGTGTCATTGCATTAGAATATCCAGGTGGTGCATTTGAGTTACAGGGCGTTGCTACTGCTTGACCTTGTACGTCCTGATTTTGATTGTTTCCAAAATGCATATAACAGCTAGTGTAATAATCTGTATATTGCTGATATACATTTTTGTATGGCCCTGCCGTATTATAATAATCCCAGTTCTGTCCCATGGCCATAGGTACAGCATGTTGATTTTGTTGAAATTGCTGCATGTGTGGTATTAGGGGCGAAGCGTTGGACTGCGTTACGGTACTCGCCACAGAATCTCCCTGGTCGGACATATCGTTTTTACTTACCCAACAGCTTTGAATTCACGTATATGTAAATACACGAAAATAATAATTTTCTTTTGATGAATAAACCACATAAACTCGATTTAACTTTTGAAAAAAAAATCACAGCATTCGAAATTAAATGGAGTCAATTGTATCACCAAATAGTTTAATTGCTATATATATAAATATATATATATATAATTTATATATATAGGCACATATATGTGTATATCTTCTGAAAATTCTCAACACAGTAAGCACCACACGCTAAATTGCAAATGGATCCATGAGAAATGAAAATCTACAGAAAGGCGTGTTCACAGAGCATTGAATTATGAAGAGGAATTTCTTGGGAAATGAACTAGGAATAGACGCATTCAGCGAAATTTGATGCAGATGTCTACTGTGAACGATTGGTATATTCATAGTTAGCTGAATGATTGTCTGTTAAATTGTCATATATTACTAGCCAACCCGGCGAACTCCGTTTCACCACTAGATGGCTCCGTTTTTTGTAACATTTCGTTTGAGGATTAAATAATGAAGAAATATTATTTTTTTTGTAATATTTGAAAAAGAAACATTTTATTTCATTTCACAACTGTAATGAATTCATTTCGATTACAAAAATTTAGTGTAATTTAGTTGAGCTTCTTTAAGTAAAAAATGAAAGTGAATCCAAAGTAAATACTGAATCGAAGCGTTATACGTGTCCGCAAATTATCCATTTCATTGAAATGCTCTCTGGTAAACCACATTTTTTGTTTTATGTTTGGTCTGACGTTAGCACAAACAAAGCGGATGGTTTCTCAGCTCGTGAACACGCAACGTATATCTGGCCATATGATAAACAATGATTTTATAAATTTATCCCGCAAACACTAACCAATTGGCATTACGACTTTTTAATTGTCATTGCGAACGCAAGGGGAACTGGAAATTGCAATCGCTTGAAGTCAAACAGAAGATCAGTCGGAATCATTGGTATTCGAGGAATAGATACATCTTCACCTGCGTACTTTCCGTCAATAATGGTTGCCTCAATCAAATTCGGCATAAGTTTTTTCACCGCCAGTCGAGTACCGTTGCAAAGTCGCGGTGGATTTAAATTACGTAATATCATACTAACTGAACCAACTTTGAGTTGCAAGTTATGTGGCGGAAATCCTGGTAACTCCAGAGAGTTCAAAACTCCGTTGGAAAATTTACTACATCATCGGGATTTGTTATGGAATCAATAGATTTGTATGTTACCAAATTGCCAGCGATTTTGAATGGTGAAATTTAATGCGTGTACATTATTATTATTTGCGGCGAGAATTGCTAGTTGACTTTACCAAGCATAATTCTGATAATTCTCACTAATGTTTGGGAAAACATTTTCAATAAGAGCTAACTGAGAGTACAAATCGGCAAAAGTCGTTGGTAAGAGTAATTAATACAGTTGTTGCATCAACTGAGACTATTCCATTTCCAACAGCTAACAATTATTTGGAAAATCGTGCAGCACTTTGATCAATTGTAAGTCGAACTCTCATATTAGTGGTTAGCGATAATGTTTTTACGTTATTCCACAAAGGTGATGCCTACAGTCAAGCACTCAATTCATCTGCTGGCGTTCCACGGGGAATTACTGGCAACGTCTGCCTTAAATCGCCTGCCAACAGTATCATCAAGCTGCCAATATCATCAAGTTGTTATTTCGCCGAAGATTCTTCAGTGTGAAGTTAAGTGCTTCAAGTGATTTCTTATGTGCCGCACAATGGCGGCACTCATCCCATACAACGAGCTTGCATGGCATCAACAATTTTCCCATTGCACTGAATCGGGAAATATTGCATGTTGGAGTATCAATTGTGTTTAAATTCAGTGGTAACTTGAGCGCAGAATGTGCAGTACGACCGCCATCTAGAAGAATCACCGCAATTCTAGATGATGCTAACGCCAAAGCTGTCATGTCATCATGTCAATGTCACATCTTGATCGTATAGTGGCCAAAGCAACAAACGGTCGCGGATATAGTTTTGTGCACTTTCCATTAGCCATGCAAGGCTAAAATGGATTTTATGCTCCGCACAGTCCATGCACCATCTGTGTCGTCACAATGTCGTTTTGATGGGGATCTGTGACTGGATCAGAAATTTTCAGCTGATATGATGTCATCCACTTCATTTGAATGTAATTTGTTCAGCAAGCAAATTTGGATATGAGCATGCGATAGTCTACGCTTCTGTCATTCCACCGAGTACATATAACACAGTGTGTCACCAGAAACTCAACACTTAGTAAGCACATACATCATAACCTTTAGTTTTTCTGAAATACTCTGACGATTATGTCATGGCTATCTAGCGGTTTTTGGGCCGGGTCCAACGCAAGTTCAATTTCCGTCCACTTCGGATTGCATGTGAACGTAATAAATAAGTCAGGAGTTCCATAATTTCGCACGTACGTCATAGCGTCTTGAGCGTATTCGTGCATGTGACGGGGACTTCCGATATAAGACGATAGGAAAATCGTCAGGCGTTCAATATTCTGAACATTACCATCTGAATGAATAGCATTACGCAAGTGTATACCATATAGTCCTCAGATCGTAGCTTTGAATGATTGAATCAGATGAACGCTAAACGTTCGGTCTCGACTTTGTCATACATGTCGGGAGCGAATTGCTGGAATAGCCGACGGCACTTCAGAATGACACAGTATTTCATTGCGCTTAGACTTTTGTTCGTTGATACGCCTGAAAATGCAAAATAAAATGGACTGTTAATGGAAACCAATAATAGCAATAATTAGTGTGTGAATATTGTACCTGTAATTGGATCGACCATCTTCAGCGTGATGTCGTATCTGTCTTGCCCTTGCCAATAAATGATTGGATATTCTAACGCATCGTACAAATGATGTGTCTCATTTACACGATGCATGATATTGCTTCTTCCCTGAACGACAATGTCTCGTGATTTAGTTGGATCGCCAACAATAATTGCAGCAACATCATCAACGGTGGGTGCATTGAATCATCGCACATGTTCACCTGTTGGGGTACGATCCGCTCTTATGACAAATTTGTGCATATCCGATGGCATTCGTTTCAATGCTTTTTTGAGCATTTTTCAACTGTTCAATAATTCGTCTCTTTAACAGTTTTCCATATATTGCACCACACATTCAGCTGATCCACCATTGACGAAATGAAATATATTTGCAGAAATTGATGGGCTTCATCTGGTGTTGACACCATTGAACCATGCAAATGATATATTTGTCCTTGTTTCTGTAAATGCAAACAATCATTTGGTGGAGAATAAGGTGTGACTTCTGATCGTGTAATGGTGTAGTGTGTGGTGGAAATTGAATGGGTTGGTGTTGATTGGTTGTCTGTGTTGTATCTTTTACCTTGCAAGTCCGCATCAAGCCGTCTTCTCGAATGATATTAGTTCCAAAGGCAATCATGTGAAAGCAGTTATTGTATTCAAGGATTCGTTGAAGAAAATTGTTGGAATCGTGATCGCTTCCATCGAACAATGGTTTCAGTGGCTGTGGTGGTGTAAGATGGATTCAGTTTGACTTTTCCACTTGCGCAGCACAATCTAGCCGTTTCTCTTTTGAACTTTAACGTATTGCAATATTGGCATTCGTCATTGGTCCAATATCCAAATTGTCTTCATCACTGTAGTTCGCAGTGGGATCATATTGGATTATTGGCATTTTCTCTTATTATATTTTTTCTTAATATATTATGGACAGACTTTAGAATTTAACCTCAAATGCACGATCCACATTATTTTCAAAGTTCAACTTACCACCTTAAGGATAAAAGCCTGCTGTTGAAATTGAATACAAATTTGCACAATATGCGTAATTGATTTGATGGTTTCCAATTGAACTGTTAGGAAACGAAAAATTTTAACCTCAATTTCACAATTTCACTGTGAACACAATACCGGTTGTAAATTAGTGTTTGAAAGAACGTGCGCATAATAAATGTCACATGAAATTAACTGATTAGGGTATAATGAGGAGCTGTCAAACAATGTATCACCGCACCGGCGCCATCTACTTAAAATGAAACGTACTTATTTTCTCACATACCACGTACTGGCGCCATTTCCTCCTCCACCATGCAAAACCATATTGGTTTTGTAGTACACGATATGTATCAGAGATGGCGCTGTATGTGAAAAATGATTTTCCCTGTTTTCCTGCTTTTCTGTTGAAGTTTTGTTTGCTAATGAAATTTATTTGCTATAAACCTAACGGAGTCCGAGACATTTCCAACGAATGCAAAACCGTGGCAATCGGTTCGTGCGTCAGGAAGGAAAACCCGACCTATTTTATATCTTGGTAATTCTTTGTATCTCACAAATTCTTTTACAAAAACAAGTAATAAGAGAGCGATATATGACATTTTATGATAGCGTTTGTTATAAGCTGTTCGCGCCTTGTCTGTGCATACGCGTGAAATTTTGAGAACAGCTGATACTCTTCGACAAACAATAGAATTGGGGTGGATTAGAGGTATTATTTGAAAATTAGCTCGTTTACTAAACATTTTTTAAATTTTCTGTGTTAAGTATAAAAAACAAACAAGCAAACGAACAAAGCGTATGTTCACTCTGTAAATTAATTAAGCTTCTGTTTATAGGAATTTCTGTCTGCAGCGTTAGAGTAATATTAATGAAGAAACAGATAAATTTTGGCAACTATTTTTCTGACTTAGTTTTAGTTTCTATATCTGGGAATTTGTGTTATTATTTAAGAAATTTTAATTTTTAATTCTTTAACTTTTCTTCTAATTTATGAATGAATGCTATGAAAGTGACTGTATTTGTCACGTATGACATATAAATACGCTATATATTAAATTAATGGTTTAAATTGATGCAAAATATTCCTGTAAATAATACGTGACATTACATTTTTATTCACCCAATCCTACCATTAAAGTCATGAACCAATTTAACACTCTTCGAACAATAGTACATGGTTGCGGCAATTTTTTGGTGAATTTTTGAATCGGCCGCCATTACAATTGACGAAATTGTAAAAGTATAAGTGAAATACAAGGGATTTCCACTATTCTTACCTTCCTCTCTTTTGTGGACTAGGGGCAAAATTGGCCGAAGATGGAATCCATTTTGTTCTCTTATTGTGGAGTTACACACGATTTTCCCACAAAATCCATGAATCTCTCTCTTATCCCACAAAATCCACGAATCGACCGCCATATTGTGTTGGATCCATAGTTTTAGTGAAAGTATTTGTGACGTACAAGGGACTTCCACCCTCTTCTCTTTTGTGGACTTTAGGAAAAAATGGCCGCAGATGGATATCTCCTGCTCCCATTTTCTGGTTGTGGCCCATGATACACAGGAATATTTTGCGTCAATTTAATCCATTAATGTTTTATATAGCCTATTTCTATGTCATACGTGAGAAATTAAGTCACTTTCATAGCATTCATTCATAAATTCGAAAAAATGTTTAAGAATTGCCTAGATATTAAAATTGACAATTGGGAAGTAATTTGCAACATATATTAGTAAAAGGGAAAAATATTTTATTGATTAATGCAAATGTTTCAAAGTTATATATATACCTGTACATAAAGACTCAACTTTAATGCGCATGAGTGTGCATCAGCTAGTGTCAAATTTTAACGACATGTTTCGTCATGTTTGCAAAAAATCATGTCTACCCATAATACGCATTTGCGCGCATGTCCATGTGTCGGAAATTGTTTTTTTTTTTCATTCAGCCGAAAAATGTCGTGCAACAGGCAGTTTAGTGACAATTCGCAGATTGACAACTCTTAAGAGCTAATAAGAGGGAGCGAGGCAACGAGTGTGGGCTATATGTGGAATGCGTCAGAATGGATGAAGTTGGCGACTTTTAACTTTTGTTCCGTATGACAGTTCTTTCTCACATGTGTGTCTCATTTACGTGTGTATGTGTATCATTTTACTCTCATGGTCGGGTGGGATTGTATGTATGGATACACATTTCATGGAATCAATTGGCAAGAGACAAAATATGGACATCTCTTTGCTGTCTTATTTCTGGCCACAGCCATGTATTGATATTGGAAGAGTGTTCAGTTGGTTCATGATACAGTTCATCGTGGTAGTTTTTCTTCGTGTATTTTTGTAGTACCGTTGTCCTTTTACTGAGAAGGAATGAAATTGGAAATGGAACTAACATTCCAATTAGATTGAAAATTTATGAGACTGGCTTGTTCTTTTAGAATAAATTTAATTTTAATAAATGTTAATATTTTTGAATTTGTGCATATTTGCAATATCGGAATGTTTTAAATATGCACAATTTGTATTAATTAAGATAAAGATAATAGCCATTATACATTTCAAGTTAAACAAGTAAGTTGTTATCGTTTTCGTTTTTTGCAGAACACTACTTTAAAAAATGTAAACAAACCACCATTTTACACTCAATTGTTGTTGTTCAACAAAAAAGTCAAATTAATCAGATAAACGGAGATACCAGCTCAGTAGAGGGAAATCAGTCTGAAATTTACACATTCATACATATATGTACGTGTACATATTCTTCCAATTTTGCAGAACACACACACACTGAGCAATTCCATGTAATATATCACTTTTCAGAAATTGACAACCACCTATTACAAAACTGGCATACTTTTTCCGGGTATTTCACCAACAATTATATCCGGAATTGGTAATTCAATGTATAATTTCAGAAATTAAATTTTCTACCAAATTTGAATTTTCAATACAACTTTGTTCCCGCTAATGAGCTGTCAGAATTTTTGCATGAGAACGTAGCTAATCAAAACTAACACCAGAGGGCGCTGACTATCGAGGTCGATTCGCCAATTATGGAGACTGCGATGTGTATTGAACACAACACAACTCTACTACACACATTAACGCACAAAGGATAATCCCTAGTCAATCCCTAGTCAAGCGATTTTCGAGCCGTGTCTGTAATACGTGTGAGCTCTTGAGCATAGACACCCTTCCTCAACCATAGTAATGCGGTTGGTTGGTGATCTCATTTGAAAATTCGCTCTTTACTCGAATTTTTCAAACTATTGTGTTTAATATTCAGCACACCGATAAGGGGTAAGCAAACGAACAAAGCGTATGTTCATGCGTTAAATAAATTAAGCACCGTTTTATAGAAGTTTTTGGCAGCACTAGTATGATATTATTGATTACATTATTTCTAGGAATGATAGATTATTTCTGACCAGAATATGCCTGTAAACATGTCGGATAAATACAATTTAACAATTTAAATATTAATCGCTTATGTCAAATGGAAACAAATACAGCTTATAGATATATGTACATATATCTGATACAGTCGAATCCGCTTAAATGAAATGACAAAAAACAGAATGTTAATTTCAATTAACCGGGTTTTGCATTTAAGCGGATCTCGGGTAATTGAAAAAAGATTTTATTTAGACGAATTGTTTAGTGGATTCAAAAATTTGATGAATGAAATCTCTTTGTATCCATATCCTTGCTTGCGTTGGTGCGCTTGAAGTAAACTGCGTATAAATGGTTTTCCGCGTCTCACCATCATCAAGATATTTTAAAATTTTAAGTGTGTCTTTTATAGACAAACTTGTTTGATTCTTAGATTCATGGCCGCTGTAAATCTTGATAATTTTTCCTGTAAAATTCATTCAATTTCTATTTAATTCACTTTATAAACGTTATCTTTGGGGCCGAAATTTTGAAATAAGTAACAATACAGACGAAAGTACATAGCAGATCAAAATCGTTGGATAGTCAAAACAATGAGGCAATGTGCTGTCAGAATTGATATTTGTCACTTTAAGAGGTGAACTTTAACGCAGAGCTTCAGAAAAATTAAAAGTTCAATAGATGCATTGAAAGCCTGTGCATCTGATTTTTCTTGCGAAACATTTTCATTTAAGCGGTGTCTTTTCTGTGAAAAGTAATATATTTTACAGATTTTCATTTAGGCGGGTTTCAATAAAACGGACCTGTTTGTATGAAATCTGCTAAAACGTTCACGGGAATAGAATAATTGTTTCATATAGTCGGGTTTTTCAATTAAACGAGTTTCAATTAAGCGGGTTCGACTGTACCACAGTGCATTACTTCTGTCTGACGACAATGAGTGGATTACAAATCTGCACGATTGTTCTCAGCACATTTCGTTTGATTACAGCAGCATCCATAGTCCAAATGCTTCTCGTCGCCATCAAACTTTTTTCAAATAAGTGCTGAGCTACAATTTCGCAGTCTTATACTAACTCAAAACTCGTGTTTTATTATGAAACCATTTGAGAAGAATAGGTACTGAGCTACTAAGCCATCATTCATTCAACCCCATGTTCTGCTCGGAAAGTGCAAGCACATGGTATATTATTGGTAGGTAATCTACGTTGGTGGTTGCAACGTTGTACACAAATACGAATACAATCGAGACTCGATAATGCGAAACTCATAAGACTATTTAAAGAATTCGAATTAACAAATAATTGTGGAGTTGGAGCAAATAACAAAAAAAAAAACTGTGACTAGGCAATATAAATAGAATAAAAAAATAGAATTACTGAGAGAAACAATCTACATCGTGTATGCTGTTAGCCCGACTAAGCCATTACCAAAACAAATGGATTTTGGTCAACTTATAAAGAGTTTTTCAAGGCACTAAGCCATCATCGAATTATAATATTTCATAAATTGGAATTTTAAGAACAGCGTTTCGGAAAATTGCTTAGAAAAGGCAGTTTGTCAAAGAAAAAATTGTCTATAATTTCATTGTAACGTTGATTCAATGAGACGAAAAGTATGTATATTATGAAGTTCTACACGTAGGTATCAATACTTAAATAAATTTTATACAATATGGTATTTCCTCACAATTCGTCTCCATTGTATGAGAAAAAGTCCTCTCTCACAGAAAATGGTAGACTAGTGACGTCGCGCAGCTTTGACTAAAATGAACATATAACCTTATATTTTGTGTATCATGCCTTTCAACCACTAGCACAAGCGACGAACCGAAACGGATTTAGTAAATCGCCAACTGTAGAAGGAAATCTCTTAATATCTATATGTACATATAAAAATGAGAACAAATTTTTCTTTGCGAGTCAAATTTGCCGACGTCACTAGTGTACCATTTTCTGTGAGAGAGGACTTTTTCTCATACACCCACTCATACTCTCAACCAGGAGTGAGTAAGTTCGTAAGGCGGCTTTTACATTACGTTAAATCGAGCAGCAATTTCTATCGCATTCCCTTTTGTGATCCCAAGCCACATCCCAACGATCCCAAAGATTGGGATTTTTTGTCATTTTTATTTCGTCGCGAGCCGAGGTGGTTCTGCGCGAAGAAAATTTTTCTGATTAGGAGAAATTCAAAGTGACGCTTTAAATGTTAAAATGCATGCTGTAATACATTTATGTATGTACATTTATAGAAAATAGAATAGACATTGCGAATCAAATTGCTGACTATTATCTAACATGTACCCAATAAAAACAATTATCGATGCCTGTTGATAATTGTATTTAAAAAAGTTGCCGTTTTTAGCGCAATTCCATGCGTATTTAAAAGGATTCATGACAATAAATTTCATATGCGTGCATATTTAAATCCTGGAAATGCATCCCAAAAAATATTTTAATATTAAATAAAAAGAAGATAAGAGCATAAAATCATCAACAAAGTCTTCCTGCAATAAAGCCCCTAATAAAATGCATTTTCATTCCAAAAATCCCCGGCCTCATCAAACATCTGTGGTACGCATCAGATAATGCGTCCGTGTACCAGCCACACAAGGTCGCACGCGATGCTAAAGGATAAATCGAAGAAAGATAAGGGAAAACACCAGAGATAAGAGAACATCGGGTATCGGAAGTCGGGTATCTCTATCATACCTTATCTCTGGAAAACACGAAGAATGAATCTCGATCCTCTATCATCTTTTAACCCTTTCCCTCACATGCCCCTTCTCGTTCTCACATGTGCATAGCATCCATGCAGTACCCATCGCTTCGACAACAAGAATGAAGCAGTCGAAAAATAAGCGAAGGGTGACAAAAGAGAATAGACCGAATCCCAAGATTTTTCGTGTACATGCAATTCGGTCAATCCCCTTTCGTTTCACTTCCCTTGCCTACAAGAAGAATCCGGTTAGTGACGAATTTAGTTCGTGTAAAAGCCGCCTAACGATGCTTCTACAATATATATATTGTAATTGTGGTATTATCTTGGATGGTTTTTGCTACCCTAACTCCGCTATTGCTTAAACCTTAAATAAAAACTGAAATATTTTATGAATTATTTGGTATTTACATATGGAGCATGTATCTACATAATATATATGTATGTATGTGTATTAAATTTGAGAAAGCTCAGAGAGAAAGAATCTCAAAAATTACAAAAATTTTTTTTGTGAACTAAAGGCCCAAGCCCATAGAATCCGGTGCGTGCGTTGCAGTTGACATCCACAAAAATCGTATTTGCCGGACTGCAATGAGGTGCCAAAATTAAATACTTGCGTTGCGTCCGAAATATGTATACATACATACAATCCCACACGACCTTGAGAGTAAAATGATACACATGCATGCATAAATGATACACACATGTGAGAATAAACTGTCAAACGGAAGAAAAGTTAAAAGTTCGCCAACTTCATCCATTCTGATGCATTCTACATATAGCCCACACTCGTTGTCTCGCTCCCTCTTATTAGCTCTTAAGAGTTGTCAATTTTTTGACAAGACGCAACGCACGCACCGGATACTATGGGTTTGGGCCTTAAGTGTTTAAAAATGTTCGATTTCCTTTATAGAGGCCACTATAGTCTTCATGATTAAAGGACCCAGCAAAGCGTATACATCCAGATAGCAGTGTATAATCTGTAATTGCTAATTTCATAAAAATACTATTTTTTGTACAAAGTAATATTTTGATGTGGGATTTGACATGTGTATTCGTCAGAATTCTTAATAAAACGACTTATCTTCATTTAACATATAACACAACAAATGCTTATTCATTTTTCATTAAAGAAACTTGAACAGTATTTGGTGATCTGGACAATTGAACGTTAAAACCAAATGTGAACTACACCTAATTCTGTTTCTACACGGTAGATTGGTTCCAAAAAAACGTGTAAAAATGACATTGGGAATTCCCCTAAATTTGTGCAATTAACATTAACGCGAATTCTCTTAAATTTGTGACACGAACATACTTCGCAAAATTATATTTGACAAAAGAATTTAAGCACACACAATTTTAAATCCTGCTAAATTGAATAAAATCATATTTTCAAACCGTGTTATATCAAAACCGTGCACCATTAGGTGCACCTGACTTCTTGAATTCAAAATCTTCTCTATTAAAAAAATCTGTCGGAAACGATGGCGCCACCAGTATAATTGATTCCTCTAGTTGCCGCCAGTTGTGACTAGGTCGCCACATTGCTTTCCATGAGGCGACATCTATTAGATGTTAGACGTTAGATACAGCAAACATATTCCATTACAAAATCTAGCTGATATGTTACGTGGTATAATATTTGGATTTTAAATTCCACATCTGAGTCGGCGGCCATTTGCAGCAATATGCAAAGGAGTTTTGCAGTTTCTGTTATATTTAGAAGAAGAAGAAGATTATAAGACAATATTCATCAATCAGACAGGACTCCCATCTAACCTCATCAGAATATTCTACGGCTTTCTACATTCCAAAAGAGTAAAAAGACGGGAGTTGCAGGCTTACCAGTATGGCACACCACCTTTAAGATCAGCTTAGAATATGTACCGGTCACACCGTCGACAGAGAACGTCGAAACCGTAATTTTCAACCAATATACGTGTTTCCTCTTTTAAGCTATTCAAAAAATTAAAAGGACATAAGCTCTTAGCTTTAAAAAATCGATCGGCTGTTGCTTTGCAACCATGTGGCTTGAATTTGTGAAAATAATTTTCCTCACATGGACAATGGTTGACATGTAGACTGTTTACGTGATTTTTTTGTGCTTGCACAATAAGAATATATATGTATATCTCGGAAAAAATATCCACCTGCAAGCGCTTTCTTGAACTACCTTTATTGCTTTGCAAGTTACAAATAAAAAATCAGTCCAAGCCAATTTTTAAATTTCAAATAATTCAAGCCTTTAAAGGAAAAATTTAAAGAACCTAAAGTGTAATAAAATAATAATATTATAATCGACATCATTCTGCTTTGGAAAAGATTAATTTCATCGGTCGCAGTCAGACAACCGGAAACAAATTATCAAATGATTGTTCGGAGTAAAAGGTAGGACAATTAAAAGTTTCTAGATGTGACTGAGCTCAAGAGATCCATGAAAAAATGTACGTGGACGACGAATTGGGAGGAAATATTGAATTGAATTCCGTGTAAAAATAGTAAAAAAAATGTATGCTCTTTGGGGTATTTGAAACCTATGAGTGCAACTTCATGTCAATGCGCATGTGGCCGAGCCAGTGAGGTCGACGGATATTTGCCTTCCGCACTATATCCACATCCTTGTACAGCTGGTAGAGTTCACGATTGTGTCTTCTCCTCCATTGGCCTTCTTCGCAGACGTGACCATATATCCCAAGTAGAACTTTTCTTTGGAAGGCACCAAGAATCAGCTCTGCAGTCTTGCTTAGTGTCCAGCTCCATAAAGCAGGACTGCAAGATAAGAGTTTTGTGTAGCATGATTTTCGTCCTTCGAGCCCAGTTGTTTTGACAAAACGGAGTAGCATCGATTGCTAAGGGCGATTCTATGTCGGACCACCACTACGATGTCATTCGTGGGGCTCACGTTTGCCCCAAGGTAGACAAATTCCTTTACTATTTCGAATTAGTAGGTGTCGATTGTTATGTTTCGGCATGGGTGGTGTGCGGTGGCTTGGTTTGCTTGACAGCATACATATATTTTGTTTTGACCATAAGACCATCTCGTTTCGTCTGTACCTCAATTGCCGTGAAAGCATACACTACGGCGCGTGGGGACCAAACAACAATGTCGATGTTATCATCGCTTTTTATTTGTTTCTAAGGTATAAGACTATTTTAAAGAATAAATATCGTTTTTAATTTGTTAATCTACCATCAACATCATCTACAATTCAAAGAATATACTTCCTGTAATATATTTAGGTCACAATCCCATTGAAAATTCGGCGCATACTTTTTGGGCGTAAGTAAGTATACTTTTCAAAGTACATACGTGTTTTTATTTAAACGTATTATTTACAGGAATGTCGTATTGATTATTTGTTCTTTTCCTTTATGTTGATATAGCAACAAACTCTAAGGCTCTAAAATATGTGCGTACAGATAAAATAGTTGCGTGACTTCAGAGCAAAATCGTGGTGATATGCGATGGGCAAGGGAAGTCGGCGTAGATTATTTCTGATTTCTGTTCTTGCCGTTCTCATATTTCTTTTAAATGTCAACATTGCAAGACGCAGTGACTGTTTAGGTTGTAAGATGAGGCGGCGCACCAAAACATAGACAGGCATTAATGTTACTAATGCTCAACAGATAGCGCTGACTTCCATTCTTGTCTAAAATTTAAACGTCTGTGATTATGTATGGAAGTCTGTAAAGCACCACTTCTTTATTGGTTACCTCACAACAGAATGATCACAGGATGCAATTTAACTTCAAATTACAGTTCGGTTTCTAAGTCTTTTAGATACTTTACTATTAACATATGGTATATATATATATATAGTATTTAGATGCATATACATTGATCTCCAAACTGTCTTTGGAAGTCTTCTGTGATGAAATCTTCTGTGACAGATGGCGGCACTGTCCCTGCATTGCTCCGTCTCGAGTGACCTACCTGGTTGGAGCGAAATGTACTCTTTTGGATTTGGCTGGTAAATACTTTCGGAGTGTACAAATTCCGAAGGAATTCGGTGTCTCGAGGAGTGTTGTTGTATGTTGCTGCATCTGCGGAGTCAGCTCTTCGGGTTGGATGTGTTTCGAAAATTGGTTAGCTTGGTTGTTGCAGTTTACAACGATTGTGTATGTGTACGATATGTAAATGCGCGCAAATACATTTTACAACTTGGCAGGCGGCTGTATGAACATATTGCAATTTGACACATATTACAAGTGCAATGATATCTAAACGTAGTCAATAATGGTTGAACTAGCTAACTAGCTTAAAAGAGTAATAGTTTGGTTATTGCATTAAATAATTCTTTATTATTGTCAATGGTACTAAATTGGGGATTAAACAAACCTAAATACACAATATACATAAAAGTTTTTTTTTATATTTAAAAAATATAATTAACATATTTAGTACAATCAAGTTTGTGCTTCTTTACTAACTGGAAGCGAAACTTTTGTTTTCGGTTGAAATCCAGAGATAACACCAACATTATGAATAACATCTTCATTTGATGCCGAATTGAACAATTTTCTATCGCTATCAATTTGATAATAGCTTTCATAATGATCCGAAACGCTGGTGATGATATTGTTTCTACTCTGTAGAACAGAAGCTTATGCACTGTTGCTGGCGTATAATATTTTTTTTTATAATTTGCGCGTGCTCAAGGGGTTATTAATACCCTTAATTGTCCGGGGTCAAGACACAGCACGGGCCGATGGTATAGAGGGAGAGAGAGAGAGAGGAGGTACCTGTGCACATTGGTCTTAAACATCTGCGGATTGTAATCTATTGGAAATATTGAGCTGGGAAGAGCATTCCATATTCGTGTAGTGCGGCTAAAAAACGAGTCTCTAAATTTCACTGCGCGCCCGAAAGCAGGCTTAAGGGTAAACTGATGTGCATTCCTGGCGAGACGTGTATTGCGGGTGAATTCAAGGAGAGGAGGAATGCAGTTGGCTAGCTCACTTGAGCATTGTTTGTTAAAGTAACGATAAAACACGGACAAAGAAGACACGGTTATCGCTCGCTTTTGGATTCTATCTAGTAGGTGCAAGGTAGTCTTGCGGGCACCAGACCAGATATGAGCGTTATACTCAAGCTTAGGGCGAATAAACGCCTTATAGATTAAAGCCAAAGCAGAGGGGGTGAAGTATTTCTTGCATCGATTAAGGAAACCTAAACATTTCGCAGCATTTTTGGCGATCTCGAATATGTGGTCGTTCCAACTAAGTGTTGTGTTGATGTACATACCGAGGATGGAAAGTTTTCCGGTTTCGTCGATACAAGCGCCATTCATGGATAATGGCTGATTATCAGGGGTTAGCTTTAGAGACAGCAGACAGCATTGAGTTTTGGAAGCATTGAATTCCACTCTGTTGTTCTTACCCCAGTTAATTATGCTGTCCAGATCGGAATTCAGTGTGCTTGACATACGCTGCAGTTCCAATATTACGTCCGAAGGGCAGGGTCGTGATTTTGGAACGAATATGAAAAGCTGAGGGTGCTGTCATCAGCGAAGGAGTGGATTGGATTAGAAGTGGCAGACAGGAGATCATTTATAAAAATGCGAAAGAGTGTCGGAGACAGAACAGAGCTTTGGGGGACACCAGCATTTATTTTGTGGATATCAGACTTGAACCTATCCAAAACAACTTGGATTGAACGGTTCGAAAGGTAGTTTCTAATCCAGCAGAGATTCATCAACACCATAAGCACGCATTTTCGACAAAAGAGCTTGATGCCAAACTCTGTTAAATGCTCAAAAATCAGAGAAATAAATTTGTAGCCGATTAGCAATCTCTTGGGCATAGCTTGCAAATGTTCCCGGGTCAATCCAAAAGTTGCTAGATATCCTTCCTAGGATAACATTGACCCTTTTTATTAGTTGCAAATCTGTTTCAGTTATTTCCGCCGTTAATAATGGATCTTCAAAAAACATTGACTATTTGATAAGAAGCTGGCTAAGCGGTAAAATATTTCCATTTAAAAAAAATATCGGACCGGAATTTATATGTAATATTTGTCATAGCTAAAAATATTTTATTTCGAAATCGATTCGATATTAAAGTTATTAAAACCCTAATTTCCAGCTTTTGTGCATGCATTTTGTGATCCCCCTAAGGAACAGATAAAAAGCAATTACTTCCCGTTTGATAACAACTTTATGACCAAAAGGGCATTCGTTTGAAATGTAGGCAAATGCCCCACTTAGGACTATAACATAATTCGTGCAGAGCGAGTGAGTCAGAGCAGAATATAAAAAAATTGGCGTGGCTGCCAAGACGGCAAATTTCTTTTGGAATGGGATCCACAAATTGCCAGAAAGATGCAAAAAAAGGCATAGCTTCAGATGAATAATACATTGAACAATACAATTGTGCATGTTTTTCTTAAATACACGTTCAAAAAAACGCACGAATTAAATTGTATTAACCAAAGAAGTGAGTTCTTTTTATTTTGTTTTAATTTATATTAATTTATTTATATTAATTTAAGCTAGTTCAATCATTTTTGACTACTTTACCATATCATGGCACTTGTAATATGTTCCAAATTTCATTAAGATCGGTACACATGTTCAAAAGTTACAGATTTTCTTCCAACTCTCCCATACAACGGGACCAGTTTAGTTTAGTTTAGTTTATTAGTTTATAAAAAACTTTACAACATCACTTAAATATAAAATAATAACAATTTGCATTGATACTGTTTTTTTTTTTTAAACATTGTTTAACATACAAATATAAGTCTTTTTTAAAAATATTTATATTTGTCTGCATCTTTAAATTAGTTGGTAGTGCGTTATATATTTGAAGTCCTTTAATGAATAGTTGATTTTCTGATTTTTAAAGGTTAACTCTCGGTATGTCAAAGTTTCGTCTGTTTCGCAATGTATAGTTATGCCTGTCCGATACATACGATAAGCTTCTGCTGAGGTACTCCGGCATTAAATTGTTCTTAGTTTTATGTATTAATATACGATTTATCAATACTACCCTTTGTCTTACACTTAAGAAATTTAGTAATCTTAGCATAGAGTTTATTGGTGTATACATATCAACTTGCAGGATCGCTCTTGCACTGGGACAATAAAATCCGGGCTGTACGATCAAACAACCCGGGTATGTTCCCGCAAGTAAACAAAATATTTAGGAGAAAAAATCAAAACGACATCAAGGCCGTACGACTTCCAAGAAATACCGACAACGCACAACTACTGACTTCTATTGGTAAAGATCCGGATAGAGCACTATTAGACGACGAGTTCTTCATGATTGAAGACCCCGAAGAGAAAGTGAACGCGATAGGAGCTGTCTGCCAGAGAGTGTACACAGTCAACGAAGTTCGTAGGCCAAATCACGATCTGGAGAACAGAGCCTTGTTGAAAGCACCGAATATTGTGCTGAGCCTTCTCCCCCCGATTGCAATAGAAATATACACTACGCTCTTTAACAATGCGCTAAATAATGCACACTTTCCGGCACATTGGAAGACAGCTATAATACAACCCATTCCTAAGAAAGGACAAAGATAGCAGTATTCCCACAAATCTACGATCGATAAGTCTTCTTCCGTGCATTAGCAAGGCTTTTGAAAAGATAGTCATTCGAGCCCTGAAATTGTGGGTTGAGGACAGAAAAATAATTCCGGACAAGCAGTTTGGATTCCGGGCGGGGCATGATACCATACATGCCGCGACAAAACTGGTGTCCGACATACAATGGAATAAGAATAAGAATCAGTGCACTGGTGCTTGTTTGATAGATTTGGAGAAGGCGTTCGATACCGTGTGGTTAGAGGGCCTCTTTCTCAAGCTGGTCAGACTGGGCATAAGCAAATCACTGTTATATATGATCTATGACATGATAACGGGTAGAAAGTTCGTCGTGAAATGTTGCGGCATGACTTCTACAACGGTTTTTGACATAAAAAATGGTTTGCAACAAGGAGCTGTTGGCTCTCCGATCTTATTCGCGATATTCACGGTGGATCTAATAGGTTCCATGCCACACTTAATTGCGTACGCCGATGACCTTGTAGTGTACAGATCAGGACCGAAGGTGGAAGTCATAAACATCTTGTCGCAACGTGACTTCGACAAAATTCAGCGATTTTGCGATGACTGGAAGCTGCTTATCAACTTCCAGAATTGCGAAACTATTTTGTTCCGTACCCCGTTATACAGGGCTTCGCGGGACACATGCCTAAATTGGCGTAAGTTCGGTATAGTGGACCCACAGGGACGACCGCTAACTGTGAAAAGTGTAGTTAGATATCTCGGCATATGGTTGGACCAATACTTGTATTTTGACAAACACATAAATATTGCTCTGACCAAAGCCAGAAAAGCCTTTGCTGTGGCAAGGAGGTTGTTTCATAGCAGCCAACTTGATACCAGGGTGAAGGTAATCTGCTACATGGCCCTTATACGGCCTATACTAGTTTATGGTTGTCCCCTGTGGTTCAATGTGAGTCCTTTCCAAATGTAAAAGATGAGGGTGTTCGAGAGACAGTGTCTCAGGGACTGTCTCAAGTTGTACCGCACGCCCGAGTCTGACTACAAGAAGTATTACTCGAGGTCTTGTATAACGAGGCAAACGTGAATAGAGTAGATAATTTCATTATTAAGCTGATAAGAAGGCATGTGGCACGAGCTATGACTTCTACCAACAGTCTGATTTTCGGGGCTTACTACCCCAATGAGATGTATCACGAAAGGGTGCGACGGAATGGCCTCGTCCCGCCTGAGGCATTCCTCTACTTCGATAAAATTGGCCTGATACAGGATGCGGATGGATGTCCAGTAATCTTCCACGTGGTACGCCGAACAGTAGAACGGCGACTCTTATTCGAACCGAACGTCGTTCGGGAACACGAGGAGCTCCTCCGGTTCAGTAGAGCGATCCCCGCTCGAGACAGAGAGGAGTCCGCCAAGGAGCGACATTTCTTTTGGTGGTTACATCAAAACCAGCCTCCGACATTGTCAGCCCTTTAATAGTCTGCGACGGTTACTATGGCTCTTTTAATTTTTTATATGTTTAACGCCTGCTGTAATGAACTAACAGCGTATTTACATAGATTTAAGGTAGAATAAGTAGTAAAATATATATATATATATAAAAAAAATTAAATAAAAAAATAAAACAAAAAACAGAGGTTCATCATTGTATATGTGAGGCATATTCAGAGACCCTGCTGCACGCGTCCCTATATTGCGGACATAGTTAAGGTAGCTTACGTCTTAGGGTTTAGAATAGTTCAGTAGGTTAAGTTAGTTAGGTTAAGTAATATAAATATAGCCCTTGAAGAGCCAAGTTTTCAAGTTTTCTTGGCAAAACATCATAAATTAATAAGTCTGCGGACAGAACGTCAAAAAACCGATAGAATAGGCCGAAAGGCAATTAGAGTTGTAGACTAGTTTAGCTTAGAGTACCCGCATAGGGTCACTAAGTTAGTTAAAAGTTCAAATGAATTATTAAATTTAAGCTAGAATTAAACATTTTGTCTAGGATTAAGTTAGATATAAGAGCGGAATTAAATAAAAATGAAATTAAAAAAAAAGGATCGCTCTCATTGCACGATTTTCTATGTATGTGCGACGTACGCTATCATCACGCAAGAATACGGGGGAACATGTTCCAAGATACTTCTGTACAAAGCTGTCTCTTGTTCTAAAATGGGCTATATGAACAGGTTGCATTTCACGCATGTGCTGTCTAATTTTTTAAGGAAGATTTCTGTGTTTTCGTCTTCCTGTCCATTTCCTTCCATTTCATATTAACATTCTCCGGGGTGTACCTGGGCCTCAACCAACATGCCTCTCCAGCCAGTACGATATTTTGCCAGCTATCTCCAATTTCGCACGCCCACTTGGTTGAGGTCTTTCTCCACCAAAGTTCGCCATCTATTTCGTGGCCGTTCTCTGTTGCGTTATCTGAATGGCTCAGATTCGGGCCGGGGCTGTGGCTTACATGCGCTCTATATGGCTTACCTATCTTTGACAAAGTGTATGCCGCCGTACAGGCAATAGAGTTCTTCGTTAAATCTTCTCCTCCAAACAAGACAAAAAAGCGCACGCAAAACATTTCTCTCGAAAAGGCTAAGGCTAAGTTGTTCAAGGTGTGATACAAAACCAGCTTGGTCGTACGAAGAGGGCTCTACTTAATTTCTTTTTGCATACTACGCTGCTATGGCGACTGAAATTAATATTAAAGGAACTGAAATAACAACTCTGACCAATTTTTGACAGGAGAAATAAGTCTAATTTCTCAAATTGACGTCGTAGTTGACCATAGTGTCCTACTTACATAGGTTTCAAGTTTTAAGATTTAAAACAAAACAAATCCAAAAAAAGGTGCACCAAGGCGTATAGATGATACATGTTATGCATATACATTACATATCCCGGTGCATGCGCAACGGACTTTTTTAAGTTAGTTTAAGTTTTGGATGGGTTAAGTTAGTTGTAAGGCTCATGTAGTTTAAGTTAGTTTTATGATTTTTAAGTTTGGTTAAACCAAGTTTTTCAAAGTTTTCTTCTTAATTTAAAATTCAAAAATCAAATTTCTAACAAGACTATAAAAAACGAAATGTAAGCTGAAAGGCAAAAACACATATTATTAGATTAGCTTGGAACATCCGAAGAGGGTCCTACCGACCCGGATTAATTTCAATAAGTTATAGATCAACACTTAAACAAAATTACATGCGAAAAAAAAACAGAAAACGTCTTTATATATAGACGCACCGAACATTGACCCATCAATCTGTAATGCTTACGTTTGCATTTCCGATTCACGAAATTCGAGTGCAGTTATCGAGAACTGTAACATCGACCTAATCAAGAGAGAGTGTAATAATAATAATATGGGTGTCAACCACCACCACCTCCACAACCAGCAACCGTTCGTGTTGTGCGTGCTATTGTTCTCACACGAGTGGAAGGGACCGACAGTTTTATGCCGATCAAACGACCAAGTTTGAGAAGCTTTTTCTAGACAGGAACTACTCTTTGAGCATTGTCAGTGACTCGAAAGAGGTGGGGTCGTTGTAATGATTTTTGTCGCTCAGAGCTCAGAACCTACGACATAAAGAGTGGGGTCGACGCACATACCCACAACGCCACGGGCCACCAAACTTGGGGGCCAGGATAGATGATGTCGTCCGCGTATGCTAGCAGTTGAACGGACATTTGGAAGATCGTGCCTCTAGTATTGGCGTGTGAGTTTTGCACGACCTTCTCAAGTACAATGTTGAAAAAGTCACATGACAGCGCTTCGCCTTGCCTAAAACCTTTTTTGACATTGAAGGTCTCGGTGAGTTCGTTACCGACCTTGATGGAGCAGCGAGCGTTCTCTATCGTCATCCTGCACATACTGACGAGCAGAATGTGAAAACTAGACATGGCCTTGTATAGTTCGTCTCTATGCACACTGTCATATGCGGCCTTAAGGTCGACAAATAGGTGGTGGGTGTTGATCTGCATCTCTTGGGTTTTTTCGAGGATCTGCCGTAATGTGAATATTTGATCGATAGTGGACTTCGAAGGCCTGAAACCGCACTGATAGGGACCTATCATGATGTTGACGAAAGGGTTTCAGGTGCTCACACAGAACGGCAGACAACGAAAGATCTTGTAGGCGATGTTAAGGAGACTTATCCCCCGATAGTTAGCGCAGTCAAGCCACTCCATTGCGTGGAGTGGAACATTCTGCCTGACAGCGGTATTGGTGTCCTTTTCGCCGTTAAACAGTCTGCAGAAGTGATCCCGCCAGATTCTCAGTATCGACTGCGACTCGACTACGAGTTGTCCCTCTTCTTTCCGATAGGCTTCTGTCCGATGTTTGTACCCTTTGGATAGTTGTTTCACCCGCTGGTATAACTTTCGGACATTATTTCTGCCGTGTCACATCTCCGTTTCCTCGATCGTGCGCTTCTCTAGCTCCTTCTTTTTATTTTTGAGAAGCTGGTGCTCTTCCCTTCTTTTAAGTTCGTAGAGCTCACGAACCGCTCTCGTCCTTTTATCCAGCGTCGCCTTATATGCTGCTAGTTTCGCTGAATACGCCTGCCGACACTCATTGTCAAACCATGGGTTTTTTCTAGGTTGCATTTAAAAACCCAACACATCAGAGGCAGCTTCTCTGAAGGCGTTTTGACAACGGTTCCACTGTTCGTCGACTGTTTCGCCTGGCCGGGTTGGACTCTCTGAGAGCTTCAGGGAGACTCGATTGGAAAAGTTCTAAGCGGTCGGTTGCGATTGTAGCTTCTCCGTTGTACAATCGATATCCGCCTTTGTCCTCCGTTGGGACGTGGGCGCAAATTAGGCTGATGTTGCCGAGTGTTGCCTTGATGCGGATTGTTGTGAGGCGTTCGCTTATGTATCTAAAGCTTTAGACTTCTTGCCTAAATCTGCCTCGAACAACAAAACCGCATCCAAACAAGCGCTGCCTTCGGTCTTTGTAGCAATCGCCGTAATATATGTCGCAGTTTGTTTTTCATCCTCTTTTTGCCCGGCCCATCCCATCGCACCTCCTGGATGGCGGTGATGTCAACCTTATAGGCTTCTACTGTCTCCGCAAATTCATCGGCTGCACGTGGTCTGTTAAGTGACCTCACATTCCACGTGCAGAACCGAAAATCGTTGTCCATGGTCGTCATCAGTAGGGTCATCCGTATCCGAGGCTTGCTGCCGTCTCTGAACTAATGCGTGTTTTACACGGTGGGGAAGTTAACACCACTCGAAGCCTCCGAACCTAGAGGACCGGGTTCTGGTTTAAGCCCCCGGACAAGGGGTCGCTGCATACGTTGGTTCACCTCTAAGCGGCCGCAGTAGTGGTTATCGAGAGGGCGCCGCGAGGAGGCTGTATGTCAACTTGACCTGTGCATTTACAGGGATCGTTGCTGGCATCTCGCCAAGTTGAGAGCAATCAAAAACTTTGCCCTGGATGCACAGGCCCATGCCCTCCTGTATATAAAAACAGGAAATGCTAAGGTTAGTATATTTTGTCTATAGTTCAATGCTCGAACATTCAAACGAATAATAAGAAATCAACGATAAAGAGGTTCGGTGGACGGAATACTCCGTTGAAATTATCAGAAGTCGACAAAGAGTCGTTCTTAAAAGCAAGATTAAAGAACTAAAGTTTTTTTCTTTTTCTTATTACGTCGAAATTGGTTGATGGTTGATGGTTCAGGGAACCGCCAGGTACTGGTGGTAAGGTGTGCAAACCGCGTACTCACTATAGAGAGGTTCCGCCCCGAGGCGAAATCCAGCCTGATTCCGTTTCCGGACGTGTTGTCGTGCAGGGTATGTTTACCGATGACTCTAGCAAAGATTTTTATCTTTGCTGTCGTAGTTGGGACATTGATTTTAAGCTCTTTCTATGAGATCGTAGAAGTTATTCTTTCTGGCGTCAAATCAGGCTGATGTTCCCAAATATAGCCTTGATGCGGATAGTTATGAGGAGTTCGATTATTTACTTCCAACAGTCTGATCTGTGGGGCTTACTACCCCAACGTTATGTATCATGAGAGAGTGCGCCTTTCCGGCTTTATTCCTCCCGAGGCGTTCCTCTATCTCGACACAATTGGCCTAATACAGGATCCACACGGATGTCCTGTAATCTTCCACGTCGTACGCCGAACAGTGGACAGGCGACTTCAATATGAACGGGATGTCGCTCGCAGTCATGAGGATCTCCTCCGGTTCAGTAGAGCGATCTCTGCTCGAGACAGAAGAGAGTCTGCCAAAGAACGGCAATTTTATTGGTGGTTACACCAAAACCAGTCTCCGCCGCGGGTAGCTTCTCATATTGATGCGCTAGTTGACCATAGTGGTCAACTTACATAGGTTATAAGTTAGAGCGTAAGAAAAAAAAAAAAAAATGAAAAAAAAAAAATTTAACAAAGGTGCACCACGGCGTATAAATTATATATGTCAGGCATATACATAGCATATACGCCCTGGTGCACGCGCCCGTACTGTTACGGACATAGTTAAGATAGTCTTAAGTTTTAATGTTAGGTTAGTTTTAGTTCTAGTTAGTTTAAGTTAGGTTAAATTAGATATATATAGCCAAGTTTTTCTTTCCAGTTTTCTTGGCGAAACAAATAAAAGTAAAACGGTGTGTCTTTAACACAATAAAAAAAACATAGCATAATCCGAAAGGTATAGACAAATTTAAGATTAGAATAGCTTAGAGTACCCGCATAGGGTCAGTAGGTTAGGAGTAAGATCATTTCTTAAGTTAGTTAAGCTAGTTTTAAGCATTTTTGTCTAGCATGTAAGTTAATGAATTCAAAATAAAACAAAAATGAATGAAAAAAAAAAAAAAAAAAAAAGTTCGATTATTTACTCGAAGCTCATGACTTTTTGCGTAAGTCTGCCTCGAAGCATTTACGCTGCATTGACTCCCATAGCAATCACAGTAGTTGATGTGGTAGTTTGGCGTCTTTCTCTTTCCAACCCATCACACCGCAATTCCTGGGTTGCGATAATGTCTGCTTTAAGCATTCCAGGGCCTTCGATAGTTCATCGGCTGTAGGTGGTCTATTAAGGGACCTCATATTTCATGCAGAACGGAAAATTATTGTCCTGTCGTTTGCTGGGGTCACATGTGAATCCGTCGATATCCAAGATAACCGTGACTTATTTACATGGTGAGGGCGTTAACCTCACGCACTATCCACAACGGGTAGGACAGGCCCATTATTTGACTTTCATGCAGAGTGAGATCGCTATGCGACTATACTATATTTTTCAATACTGGATTAAATCTGAAATCGGTAGAAGAGGGTCCATGTTTAAGAATGGATTCCAATTGAATACCTTGGTCCGCTGAGGAAGGACATACATACAACATTATCTGGAACAGGGAGGTGAACATTTGAACGTTGTGTTTGCGCACTGATGTATGTCCTTCCGCATGCTTGGTCAGACAAATTTTTGTGCTATCTGTTTCGCTGTTGCTCGACCGTTGTGGTACCCAGTGCATAGTGTCGAGTACTCTGCGTCGGAGAGTCTATGGAACGTATATTATCGTTTGGGTTGGCAGATAGCAGTAAAGACGCCTTCCGTTTTCTGACACGCGTTTCTGCCAAATGAGGTTGTTGTTTTTGACTTCAACAAATCACTTCAGCTGCCTATCGTCGATTTGTTCCGCCGGAATTAGTCTTTAGTGATTACAGTTGCCATATTTATTGACGCTACGAGTGTTAATGTGTCACCCTCTGTGCTGCACTCATCTGGAACGTGGACGATGTCAGTCGATAATTGGGCTATGTACTCAAGTTGGTTGGCTCGGCGTGGGACAGTTTCTGCGCACGTTGAAAGACCGCTTAGATCTGCGGTTTGTGGTCGGTTTTGATAGTAAAGTGGTTTCCATTGATAGTATGTCAAAATGCCGAAAATGCCTTATCGCACAGCAGTTAGCGATCGTTTGGACAGTACGATCGCTAACTGGTGTTGGTTTCGGTGGTTTCCGCCTGGCATTACAGCGAGAACTCTAGTTTTCGTAACTTGCACGGGGCGTTGCATTTCCGCGCTCCTTCAACGAACTTTGCGTGGTAGTAACATAGTGCCTCTTTATTTGAGTTCACTTATGTAATCCGCTGACAATTACTGTTGCGGGCTGTCTCTAAATCGGTTAACCGATTCTTGATATCGTTCAGCATAGTATGGCTGGTTTTACACATACATGTGTGCATATTTCCCTTTAATGTGTAGATGCTGTTCTGGCCAGGGCCCGACGCGCTTTCGCTCTTACAGAGAGACTGCTTTACAACAGCCAACCCGATGAGAAGGTGAAGGTAATCTGCACATGGCCAATGCTTACCTATGGCTGTCCCGTATGGTTCAACGTGAGTGAGATTGAGAGGGCTTGTCTTAGGGCCTGTCTTCGCCTCTACAGAACACCAGAGTCCCAGTACAGAAAATTCTACTCCATTGAGGTCTTATACGAGTGGATAATTTCCTGGTGAAGTTGATTCGAGGTTACACTGCGAGACGGATGAACTTGGTTAATAACTTGACCTCTAGGGCTTACTACCCCAATCCACAGTACCACGAAAGGGTACGTCAAACCGGCTTCGTCCCCTCAGAAGCATTTCTCCATTTTGATAATCATGGTCTGATACAAGACATAAATTCGGTATCGCTCCTCTTTCACATAGCCCGTTCAACTGTGGATGGGCGGCTCAACCACGACCATTCCTTCGCACAACGAGCTGAGGAAGATCTCCTTCGCTTTCGTATGGCGGTGTCGAGTCGGGATAAGAGGGATGTTGCGTTGCAACATCGAAAGTTTTGGGGGCTAAAAGAGGGAAACCCTTTAGACCCGGTTAAGAATGGGCAGTACAGGTCTCCTAGAAAGGAGTAATTGGTCTGTATCTTGCAGCGGATTTGATCCAGCTACCTATGGCCGACTTACAGACTTAGTGTAAGATAGTTGTAAGCTGTACATATAAATGTATAAAAAAATAAAATAAAAAAAAACTCCAAGTATACACAGTTGTACATTGAGGTGCACACATATGCATAGTATTATGCACGCATGTATACATGTGTCTATGTTTAGTTAACGTAGTGTTATGTTAGCATATACGTTTTAAATTAAAAATCGTTCATATATTAAGTTTTTTTTTCCTAAAATTTTTTCTTAATAATAAGTAGTTCAGATAATGAAGTAGTCAATTAAATTATATGTAAGGTTAGGTCGAAAGACAACAGATTAAGATTAAGTTTAGCTTAGAGCGCCCGCCGAGGGCCAATAAGTTAGAATGTAGAATAAATCTACGTCGAACTAGTTTTAAGCATTTGTTTCTAGTACGTAAGTTGGTTTGCATCACCATATTACTTAAATATTCATACAATCTTTGTATAATATATCACAGAAAAATTGGATTCAAGTCTGAAGGAAAAGCCACTTAAAAAACCTTCATGGTAATAAGAGTGGTTAGTCTTTATTTCTATTTAATGTCTAGAATGTTTTAGAAAACAAAAATGAATGACAATAAATAAGATAAATATATATATAGAAAAAATTAATAAATAATAACAAAAAAGCACTACAAGTAAATAAATATATAAATAAATAAATAAATAAATAAGTAAATAAATAAATAAATAAATAAATAAATAAATAAATAAATAAATAAATAAATAAATAAATAAATAAATAAATAAATAAGTAAATAAATATGTTAATATATTAAACAAATAAATATATACTTACTTACTTATCAGGCAGACGAACCATGAAGGGTCTGAGCCTGAGCAATTGCTGCCTTCCATCGGTGACGGTCCTGGGCACGCTGCTTCCAGTCATCAAGGCCAAGCTGTATTACAGCTGTCATAAAAGGTTGCACATATTTGGATGCGGATTCGTCGTGGGAAAGCGGCTAAGGTCGAAGGTCATCGACTTCAAACCGATAAGCGATCGCCTGGCTGTGATCCGCATCCAAGGCAGATTCTACAACATCAGCCTCATATGTGCACACGCCCCTACCGACGAAGCTGAAGACTCTGTCAAAGAGGATTTTTACGACCTCTTGGACGGTGCCTACGGAGCATGTCCGGAGTACGATGTCAAAATCGTACTCGGAGACTTCAATGCTAAAATCGGTAAGGAAAACATCTTTGGCGGAGTGATCGGAAAGCACAGCCTCCACGACACGACAACAGACAACGGCTTCCGACTCACAGACTTTGCGACAGCACGTAATATGGTCATAAGTAGCACAAGGTTCCCTCGCAAAAAAATCCATACAGCAACCTGGCGATCCCCGGATGGTCGAACCGCCAACCAAATCGACCATGTGCTTATTGACGGAAGACACGCGTCGAACATCCTGGATGTGCGAACATTCAGGGGGGCAAACGTTGACTCTGACCACTTTCTTGTTGCAGCAAGATTCAGAGCTCGACTGTCCAATGTCAAAAGTTTTTATTTGTCGGCTGGTGCAGCTTTCTGACATTGGACAGTCGAGCCCTGAATCTTGCTGCAACAAGAAAGTGGTCAGAGTCAACGTTTGCCCCCCTGAATGTTCGCACATCCAGGATGTTCGACGCGTGTCTTCCGTCAATAAGCACATGGTCGATTTGGTTGGCGGTCCAATGTCAGAAAGCTGCACCAGCCGACAAAGAAAACTTTTGACATTGGACGCCTAAGCACACCGGAGATTGCCAGAGCCTACGAAGAGCAATTAAGTGAGAGACTCTCCGGTATGCCTATGTCAAGTGCCAACGAGATGTGGTTGCATTGCCGCTCGGCCATCAAAGAGGTAGCGGAAACTACATTAGGCTACCTACCACCCCCGACAAATAAATATATAGGTAGATAAATAAAATAGTAAGAATTGCACTCAAGTCGTTTCCGGATGATAAAAGTGATTGATTATATCAGAGAAGCAGTTTTTTAACTCTAGCTGTGACCATTTCGATCATGGATATCTTATGAAGTTCCGTAGTCGAGAAAAACCAGGGAGGATTTAGAATCATTTTTAGGAGATTATCTTGCGTTGTTTGTCGTCCACGCAGATGATTTTTGGCACACTTACCCCAGACAGGGGACCCATAGAATATGATCGGTTGGAAAATAGACTTAAAAATCAATATTTTGTTTTCATTGCTTAGTTTTGAATTCCTGCAAAATTAATGGATATACTTTCCACTCGATTTCCATGCGATCGGAAAACCATTAAGTTGAAGCTTTTGCTTGGAAGTAAACAAGCTTGTGAGTGTAGTCGATTTTATCAAAACAGATATTTACTTTTACACGTCACTGTTCTCAGCACACAAACACCAATTTGTACTGCATAAAGTATCGGTTAATCTGATCGGATGATCTATCCGAAAAGTCTCCACTTCTGTATATGACATGTTACTTATTATGTATTTAACACTAAGCGGCAACAGAAATAAAGAAGACCTTGTAACGAGTGGACGTGTGTTTTCTTGAGTAGTGAAGTGAGTTATCTCAATTCTACCCCTACATGAGTAAAAAGGATTGCTTGCGATTTAAAAGCGTTAATGTTAATTTTCCAATCTTAACAATATTGGAGGACAGTATTTATTCCAGATTGCGGGTTGGTTTTAATAATGGAACCAGTTGCATCCGAAGAGTAAATACATGTATCATCTGGGCCTCACCCAACCTGCCTCTCCAACTAGCGCTATTTCTGGCTAGCTGTCTCCAGTTTCGCACACCAAGTTGGTTGAGGTCCTTCTCCACTTGGGTGCGCCACCTTAAACGTGGGCGTCCTCTGCCGGATTCGAAGATTCTTCGGGCCGGAGCTGTGGTGTCCATACCATCTTCTCCTCCAGAACCCGTCAACACAAACAGGACCAAAGATCGTGCGTAGAACTTTTCGCTCAAAGAGACCAAGGACATCTTCATCCGCTTTCGAGATTGTCCATGCCTCCGCGCCGTATAGCAGGACTGGGATGATCAAGGTCTTATATAGAGTCAACTTGGTTCTTCGAGAGATGGCTCTATTACTCAAGTGCCTCTTGAGCCCGAAGAAACAGCGGTTGGCAAGAGTTACCCTACGCTTGATCTCGGTACTGATGTTATTTGTACAGTTTACTCCGCAGCCGAGGTAAGTGAAGTCCTTGACTACCTCGAAGTTATAGCTGCCTATTGTGACGCTCTGTCCAAGACATCGATGTTGTATGTCCTTTTTTGTGGACAGCCTATATTTCTTTTTGCCGTTATTCACCGCCAGATCTGCCGTAGTGTGAAGATTTGGTCTGCTGTGGACTTTCCTGACCTGAAGCCACACTGATATGAACCTATCAGATTATTAATGAACGGCTTCAGGCGGGTACACAAAACGGCAGAGAAGATCTTATACGCGATGTTAAGAAGACTGATCCCTCGAAAGTTGGCGCAGTTGAAGGGGTCTCCTTTCTTTTGGATCGGCCATCTGTATGTATCATCTGTATATAAGGCAATATTAATATATTAAATAGTACAGGCGCTTGTGGGACACCAGCGCTGATGATTTTGTTGTCCGAGACGCTCTGATTTACATACACTTTGAAAGTACGGAGAGATAGAAACGACTGAACGATTTTAACAAGATACAGTGGAAGGTTAAAATTCAATAGCTTTTGTATCAAGCCACCATGCCAGACGGTATCGAATGCTTTCTCAGTGTCCAAGATTAAAATGCAAGTGCTTTTCGCTTCTGTTAGATTTATTCGGATGTCATTTATTATACGATGCACTTGATGAATAGTGCTATGACGAGGCCTAAATCCAAATTGTTCTTTAGGTAAGATTCCGTTTTCATCAATGAATGAAATAATTCTATTCTTTATGATCCTTTCTAAGCATTTACTAAGAGAGCTGAGCAAACTACTAGGTCTATAACTACCAGGTAGATTCGAGTTTTATCAGGTTTTAGAATGGGCACTATCCTGGGTGCTTTCCATCTATTAGGGATATATCCCAGCCTGAGACACTTATTGAAGATGTTTAGCAAATGTTTGAGGGCAGGTACAGGAATACGTTTTTGATACCATCAAAACCGAATGACTTCCTAGCCTTTTAATCATGTATTATGCCTTTTAGCTCACTTAGGGGTATAGAGTTAGGATTGCTCGCAAGTGGGTGTGAACTGGCGAAATTAACTGACTCTTGAACTGAGAGTCTAACATGCGTGGTTGGGACAATGTTACTAGCGATTGAATGATTATTGAAAAAACTAATTGCTAGTGAGTTAGCTTTATCACATGGGGAATGAAAGACAGAGTTGTCACACTTAAGGCGAGGAGGTACTTTTATAAAAGGAGGTACTTTATGTTGTACTGAACGTTTTATGTGGGTTTCGAAGCGTTGACAAGCGACTTATGCAGGCACAGGCGTCTGCACTTAGCCTCTGTCAATGAACTCCTACTCTCACCTCCCCGTGGTGAAATCCGGGAGCCGAGCACCTTCGACTGAAGATGGGGTACCCAACCCCCGTGGGACGTCATTGGCGGCTGCAAACGAGAGAGGGGGAGAGTGGATGAGTCTGTATTAGGGCCCATCTTCTCTACGGATGGCGGCGGAGGAGCTTATCATCAGATTAGCCAACGGCGACATCCAGAGCTACCTGGTACACCCCCTTTTTCGGAGCTCAGATCTAAAAGGTTGCCTTCAAGGTCATATCGGGATTTTTGAGTAGAGTTGGCGGCGGAGGAACCCTATCGTGTAGGGTCAACGGCGGCACTCACAACCTCAGCGAGGTTACCGATACCGGAGTCATCCGGAGCCTTCGCCCAAGGGTAAAATAAATGGGCCTGGCCTCCCAGCTGGGGGTTGTGCGTGGTGCCCTCACCACGTAAAAAAAATTTTGTTCAGAGACGACTATTAGCCTCGGATACTGACCGATCTACTGTTGACGACCCCAGCAAACGAACAAATGACCATGCTTTTCGGTTCTGCACGTGGAATGTGAGGTCTCTTAACAGGCTACGTGCAGCCGAAGAACTCGCGGAGGCCCTTGACTGGTATAAAGCAGATATCACCGCCATTCAGGAAGTGCGATGGAATGGGCCGGGCAAAAAGAGGATGAAAAACTGCGACATCTACTACGGTGATTGCAGCAGAGAGAGGCGCTTATTTGGATGTGGATTTGTTGTTCGAGGCAGACTTAGGCAAAAAGTCTTAAGCTTTGACTGTAAAAGCGAACGCCTCATAACAATCCGCATCAAGGCTACATTCGGCAACATCAGCCTGATATGCGCCCACGCCCCGGCAGAGGACAAAGATGATAGTAGCAAAGATGACTTCTATGATCTCCTAGAAAGAACATACGATCAATGCCCCAGCTTTGACACCAAGATCTTTCTATGAGATTTCAATGCTAAGCTGGGTAAAGAAGAAATCTTTGCTAAAGTCATAGGGAAACACAGCCTACACGACACCACGTCCAGTAACGGACTAAGGCTGGTGGACTTTGTCATGGGACGTAACCTCTCTGTTGCTAGCACGCGGTTCCCACACCTCAACATCCATAAAGGGACATGGCGGTTCCCAGATCAATCAACCGTCAACCAGACACTCCTCCAGCATTCTTGATGTCCGAACTTTCCGAGGAGCCAATGTTGACTCGGACCATTACCTTGTTGTAGCCAAGGTAAGAATCAGGATATCACGAGAACAACGGAGTCGAGAACGAACACCACGGTTTGACGTCGCAAAGCTACAATCGCAGCGGAATGCCAGGCTCTTTGCCGACTGAGTCTCCCAGAAACTCTCTATAAGTTCGACGCCGCCTGCACAAACCATCGAAGAAGAATGGAGTCGTTGTCAAGAAGCCATCAAAGAACCTGCCACAGATGTGCTGGGTTTTACGACACCACCTAGAAGGAACCCATGGTTTGACGACAAGTGCAGGCAGGCACATGCAGCCAAACAGGAGGCCTACAAGGCAACGCTGCATCGAACAACGAGGGCTGTTCGTGAGCTCTACGAACAGAAGAGAAGGGAAGATCACTGGCTTCTCAGAAGAAAAAAGAAAGAGCATGAGAAGCGCGCGGTCGAGGAGATGGAGAGGTGTTATGGCAGGAATGACGTCCGAAAGTTTTATCAAAGGGTAAAACAATTATCCAATGGATATAAAACTCGGACAGAAGCCTGTCGGGATGGAAATGGACATCTGGTAGTAGAGTCGCAGTCGATACTGAGAATTTGGGAAAATCATTTCTGCAGACTGTTAAACGGCGATGAGGACCAAAATACCGCTGTCAGGCAGAATGTTCCACTCAATCTGGACGATGACGCGAATACCGTCCCCCAGACTTAGACGAGGTCAAGGTAGCAATATCAAGACTGAAGTCTAACAAAGCTGCTGGAGCGGACTGCTGGAGCGGACGGAAACTCCACAACAGACCAAATCTTCACACTACGGCAGATCCTGGAAAAGACCCAAGAAATGCAAATCGACACTCACCATCTGTTCGTCGATTTCAAGGCCGCATATGACAGCGTGCATAGAGACGAGCTATACAACGCCATGTCTAGTTTTGACATTCCTGACAAACTCGTCAGGCTGTGCAGGATGACGATGGAGAACTCTCGCTGCTCCATCAAGGTCAGTAACTAACTCACCGAGACCTTCAATGTCAAAAAAGGTTTTAGACAAGGCGACGCGCTGTCATGTGATTTCTTTAACATCGTCCTGGAGAAGATCGTGCGAAACTCACCAGCCAACATTAGAGGCACGATCTTCCAGAAGTCCGTGCAATTGTTAGCATAGCATATTTAGAAATGTGAAGAATTCAATTTGTTTACATCGAATGCTTCTAGCATTCCAACATATAATATTTAAGCTACATAAATTCATTTTGATTTGCTATACAAGTATTTAACAGAAAGTTGGGCGATCGTATTAAACTGTTCTGTCTTGGAAGTACAATTATTAAGGAAAGTAATCATTTCTGCAGTGCTTGGTCCATGCATTTGGTGATGTGCTTGAAGTTTTCGCTCCATTAACTGATGCATTTCGATGTGATGGCAGTGAGGGGAAGTCCATAACATTGTTCACAAAATATGGCTGTGTCTGTCTTGCACATTGAGTATTGTTCTTAGTCGAAAGTTTTTCTCTCATCTCTTTTGCGGCTAACACATGACAGATAATTGGACTTATGCGTCGGCACACTCAATGTTTTTGGGAGTGCATTCATTTGTTCTGTGGCACTCGGAACAATTAGCGCAATCTGTCTTTATGTGGCAGTTTTTCTCTCCATGTCCATACATTTGGCAATTTTAACATTGTGTGACTCGGTTGAGTTGCATTCTAGCGAAATTCCATTTCACTTGAGTTTTGAATATGGATTTAAAATGTTTTTTAAGTTCTCCAAGTCTTATAGATTCTGTTTCAAGAAACACTAAATAGAACACATCGTCGAATCGTTCGTAATGTTTTTTAATAATTTCAATATGATTGCACTTTAAACCTAGTGACATAAGTTCAGTTTTAAGTTCTTCAATAGAAAATTCCCCTAGGCCATACAGAATCAATTTAAATGACATTGACGTTGGTAGGTCATGCGTGAAGACTTCAATTTTTTTGTTTTAAGATTGACGCATAGACTCTGATGAGAATCGACACTCTCATAGTTTACTTTAATACCAATGCTCATTTTTAGGCAACAGTTATCAATTTGATTTTCACGAAGTAAAGCATGTACTTCACTAGCACTCTTGAAAATAATTCCCGCTGGGACTTTTATCAAAAGTACCCATTTTGCGAAATTTGGTGTTGGAAGACATAACGTTTTCAACAACAGGTGAACGGTCGCGTTTAGGAATTTTGTTAGAACAGATAGAAACGAGCGCTTAGGGAGAATGTCTTTCTCGGTCAAAGCTCCGAACAGAACTGTGGATCGAGTGATGTCTCAATTGGAATTTCGGTTTGGACGCCCAGAATGCCTTGTCCAGAACAAGTACAAAATTTAACGGTATTTTTGGCATGCATAATCATTTAGCTAATCCACCTTTGTTAGATGAACTAGTAGGAAAGCTTCCAATGAGCAAGAGGTTGGAGTGGGCCCAAGTCAGCGTGAACATTTTACCGAATGCTACAATAAAGGACTTCAACGAATGGTTAAATCACATTGGCCCGACTCATTTGTATCACCTCCACTCCCTTATTGTCTTCCACCACTCAGGGCAAAGAAGAAACCAAGTCGAAATCTGGAGGTATACTGCATATGATCGAAAGTTCGTAAAGCATAATAAACTTTGTTTCGGTTGCTTAAAGTTTGGTCATAACTTGAGAGTTTGCAGGACCAGAAAAAGATGCGGAGTTGATAACTGCGTGAAGATGCATCACCAATCGCTTTATCAAACGCAAGTGCAACCAGAAAGTGAAAACGACAAAAATAAAGTTGCACAAAATTCCTTGTTGAACTGTAACAACGACGGCGAGCGAACGATTCTTTTTAGGGTGCCACCCGTGAGATTGTACAATGCCGACTCGGTTGTACGAACGTATGCACTGCTAGATAAGGGCTCTTCGGGTCACGATCATGAGCTTTGACTTGGCTAAGCGGCTTCAATTAAAGGGAAGATCTAAGGACTTCAGCTTGCGGTGGTTTGGCGGAGAAACCATCACAGAGAAGTCATCCGTCATTGATGTTTTAATAAGCGAAGACCAGACTCATGCTGAACGGTTTGAGAATGATAATCGTGCAAAGTACAGACAGTAACGGACTTGTAGCTACCCACACAAACCTTTGCGGCTACAGATGTGAAACCTCTTGCCGATATGGAAATCCCTTTAACAGCGCATGACAACGTGAATCGTGAAATATTAATAGGGCTCGACAACTGCCATCTTGGAGTGCCGATAGAAACCGTGCGATGGTCCAATTATAATCAAAACCAAGCTAGGATGGGTTGCCTATGGAACATCTGCCTTTGAACTAGGTAATGACGAAACGAAAGAAACTTTACTTTGTAGTTGCCAATCAGCAGAAAAGGATCATCGATTGAACGTCATCATCGACGAATATCTTCGCATCAACAACTTTGGAGTTCAAAACCGGTGCAAAGGCTGGTATTCGATGTGGACAAGAGGACGCTAAGGTTTTTAAAAACTACGACTGCATGTTTGGGCAACCGATATAGAACAGGATTGCTATGGAAGGAGGAGAGTCCCATATTACCAAGATGTAACCAACTAGCGAAAAAACGACTCATCTGCCTTGAATCGAAAATGAGAAAAGATTCTGAGTTTGCAAGAGCTTACAAGAAAACATTACAAATTACGTTGAGAAGGGTTATGCAAGGAAACTGACTTCTGTAGAAGCAGTGGAAGATACACCGAGAACATGGTATCGCCCACACTTTGGTGTAAAAAAACCCGAATAAACCTGGGATGATTCGCTTAGTTTTCGATGCCGCCGCTGAGGTATATGGTGTCTCATTGAATTAATTTTTTCTGAAAGGACCCGACGATTACAGGCTGTTGATAGCAGTACTATTAAACATTCGCTTGTAGTCAATAGCAGTAATATGAGGCATCAGAGAGATGTTACATCAAGTGCTGATCCTGCCTAAAGGTCTACAATCGTAGCGCTTTCTCTGGCGTGAAAACGAAGACCAACAAATTGATGTGTACGTAATGGAAGCCATGACCTTCGGAGCCAGCTGTTCGCCTTGTATAGCCTTCATAAAGAATCGCAATGCCTCAAGATTTGCTACAGAAGAACCGAAGGCTGTTTTTTTTTTTTTTTTTTATTCATTTTTATTTTATTTTTCAATTCATTTACTTACATGCTAGACAAAAATGCTTAAAACTAGCTTAACTAACTTGACAAACGTTCCCACAGGTAACCTACTGACCCTTTACGGGTACTCTAAGCTAATAAAAACTAAATTTAGTAATGCCTTTCGGCTTGGGAATTTTTTTTGTTTCGTCTTTTGGATTCTATTAATATCTTAATATCTTATGCCAAGAAAACTGTTAAAAAACTTGGCTTTTTTGTTCTTTTTTTTCTATCTTAAACTAACTTAACCTAACATTAAAACTTAAGGTACTATCTTAACTATGTCCGTGACACACGGACGCGTGCACCAGGGCGTATATGTTGTATATGCCTAACATATATAATTTATACGCCGTGGTGCACCTTTTTTTGTGGATTTTTGTACTTTATTATTTTTTTTTTCATTTGTTAATTTTTTTTTTTCTTTTTTCTTACGCTCTAACTTATAACCTATGTAAGTTGGCCACTATGGTCAACTCGCGCGTCAATATGAGAAGCTACCCGCGGCGGAGACTGCTTTTGGTGTAACCACCAATAAAATTGCCGTTCTTTGGCAGACTCTCTCCTGTCTCGAGCAGAGATCGCTCTACTGAACCGGAGGAGATCCTTGCGACTGCGAGCGACATCCCGTTCGTATTGAAGTCGCCTGTCCACTGTTCGGTGTACGACGTGGAAGATTAGAGGACATCCGTGTGGATCCTGTATTAGGCCAATTGTGTCTAGATAGAGGAACGCCTCGGGAGGAATAAAGCCGGAAAGGCGCACTCTCTCATGATACATAACGTTGGGGTAGTAAACCCCAAAGATCAGACTGTTGGAAGAAGTCATAGCTCGTGCAATGTGCCTTCTGATCAGTTTAATAATAAAATTATCTATCCTGTTGAGGTTTGCCTCGTTGTTTAAGACCTCATTGGGATAGTACTTCTTGTACTCAGATTCGGAAGTACGATACAACCGGAAACAAGTCCGAAGACATTGTCTCTCGAACAGCCTCATCTTTTCCATCTGGGAAGGACTCACGTTGAACCACAGTGGACAACCGTATGCCATAATTGGCCGGATGAGAGCCATGTAGCAGATTACCTTCACCCTGGTATCAAGTTGGCTGCTGTAAAACAACCTCCTTGCCACAGCAAAGGCCTTTTTAGCTTTGGCCAGAGCAAAAAATCTATATGTTTGTCAAAATACAGATATTGATCCAACCAAATGCCAAGATACCTAACTACACTTTTCACATTTAAAGGGCGTCCCTGTGGGTCAACAATGCCGAACTTACGCCAGTTTGTGCGCGTATCCCATGATGCCATGTTCAACGGGGTTCTGAAAAGGATAGTTTCACACTTCCTGAAGTTGATAATCAACTTCCAGTCGTCGCAAAATCGCTGAATTTGATCGAAGTCACCTTGCAACAAGATATTTATTTCTTCGACCTTCGGACCTGATCCGTACGCCACTAAATCGTCGGCGTACGCAATTAAGTGCGGCATTGAACCTATCAGATCTGCAGTGAATATTGAAAACAGGATCGGCGAACCAACCGCACCTTGTTGCAGACCGTTTTTGATGTCAAAGACCGTGGCAGAAGTTACATCGCCACTTTTCACGACGAACTTTCTACCTGTTATCATGTCATAGATCATGTATAGCAATGGTTTACTTATGCCGAGCCTGACCAGCTTGAGGAAGAGGCCCTCTAACCAAACGGTGTCGAACGCTTTCTCCAGGTCAATCAGGCATGCACCCGTGCATTGTTTTTTAACTTTATTCCATTGAATGTCGGACACCAGTTTGGACGCGGCATGTATGGTTTCATGCCCCGCCCTGAATCCGAACTGGTTGTCCGGTATGATATTATTTTCCTCAACCCATTGTTTCAGAACTCGAATAACTATCTTTTCAAAAACCTTGCTTACGCAAGGAAGAAGACTGATCGAACGAAAGTTTGTCGGAATAGATCTATCTTTGTCCCGTTTAGGCATTGGTTGCACCACACCTGTCTTCCAATGTTTCGGGTAATAAGCATTACTCAGCGCATTGTTAAACAATGTTGTGTAGATCTGCACTGCTTCGGGGGGAAGATGGCGAAGCACAATATTCGGTATACCATCGATTCCCACAGACTTTTTCTTTTTCAGCGAGGATAATATACCCTGGAGATCTTCCTGAGAAATCATGATGTGATTTCTATCATTTGCGACGGCACTATTTGCCATGTAATCGTCATTGAACCTGTTGAAACCTGGGTTCTCAGATCGCCATTGACTTATCTCGTTACGAAGATTACTGTGGTTCAGCAGGGCTTCGTTCTCCAGTTCGTGATTCGGCCTACGAACCTCGTTGATCGTATACACTCCCTGGAAGACAGCACCGATTGCTTTCACCTTCTCCTGAGGGTCTTCAACCACGAAGAAGTCATTGTCTAGCACTGCCCCATCTGTATCTATGCCGACTGAAGTCAGTAACTGTTCGTTATTTATCGTCCTAGAAAGTCTAACGCACTGAATGTCGTTTTGGTCTTTTCTCCGAAATATTTTATTTACTTGCGGGAACATACCCGGGTTGTTAGATCGTACAGCCCGGATTTTATTGCCCCAGTGCAAGCTTATAGCTATGCTATAATTGATACGGATTAACTGTTGGAGGTTCTTGATCTCCGACTTTAGTGCCCTGACTTCCGGGTTTTGTGGATCTGTAAATCGCCTGTGCAAGAGTTTGAGTCTTGACAGCAGCCTACTTTTATGCACGTGAAGTGCATCGATGGTAGCATTTCGATAAACATCGCTATCATCAATTTGTACTACCTTTGGGATAGTTTTGTCCATAGTTCGTTTGATTACGTCGTCCATTTGTATGAGGTACCTGTCAACCTCTTCGTTCGTCAGGTTTCTGTTTGTTGGAGGGTTGCTCTCACTCGGACGTAGTTCTGTGGCTAAAGTCCTGGTGAAGCGTGGCCAGCGGGCTTTATTGTAATTATAAAGGTTCCTCTGGACATACTCGTCCAAGTCTTCCACCTCGTTCGGGAGCTGAATAGCCACGAAGAGTCCGCAGTGATCACTCTCGTACTCAACAGTAGTTAAACAGTTCCGCGTGCGTCTTTGTACGTTAAGTATCGTCAGTCGTTTGTCAATCAGCAAAAGATCCAGGCAAGATTCGCTTCTGGGAAACGATGGGCTTTCGGTTGCAAGCAAATCGAGCTTGAACTCAATATTGTGCTCCGCCAACCAGTTATATAGTGGGCTCCCCCTAGGGTTATGCACTCTATTGCCCCATTCTCTATGTTTGGAGTTCAAATCTCCTGCAATAATATAATAGTTATGCTCCGAGCTCAGTCGAAGGCTAGTGAAAAGAATATCGAGCTCTGAAATAAAATTGCGATTAAGGTCAGGATTGTCAGCTGCATAGATCGCGATCACAAATAACCGCTTTCCACCCTGAAGAGGAATGCGTGCAATACACGTTTCCAGCAATTGAAATCTTCGCACTTCACTACTATACACGACTTTATGACATAGGCCTTTTTTAATTAAGAGAACAACCCCTCCGCCTTGCAAGGATTGAGGCCGGTCTCTTCGAATTACGTGGTAATTCTTGTACCAGAGTTTGCGCGTCTGGTTCAGCTTAGTTTCGCTGGCCATCAGCACGTCTGGATTGTGGGTTTGGAGAAGGTTACCGAGCGTTAATTTCCGTTCAGTCCTAATAAGTGAATTCACATTCACTGCTGGGATCTTAAGGTTACTGGCTGCGTGCGCAGCCATTAGGATGTTGTGGCGTTAGGCGCGGCAACCAACGTCGAGTAGATGAGGTCTACTAGGGCTGCTTGCTCCTGGAACTACTTTTGGAGTTGAGCTATCTGCCCCTGTATAGAGAGCAGCACCGTCTTCAAATCCAATTCAGCTTCAGGTTGCCTGGCCACTGGGACCTGGGCTACCCTTTGCACTGTCTGTTGTACCGGCCGCCTTCCAGATGCCATTTGGGCGAAGGAGACTTCCGGTGTAACAGCGGTAGCTGGAGCACGGGGCGCTTCTACCTTTTTTGTGTTCCTTTTGGCCTCTATGATCTTCCTGATTTCTTGTACTTTCGGGCATCCCCGATAATTTGCAGGGTGCCCATTGGTCTTGCAGATTACGCACATTAGCTGCCTCCTATCTTCGACTTTTTCTGTCCCTAAGGGACATTCCCCTTGAATGTGGGTTTTTGCGCATTTGACGCAGCGAGATTGCATGTTGCAGTTCGCCGCGGCATGCCCAAACCTCTGGCAGCGAGCACATTGAAGTATGTGCTTCGTCTTTATTAATGTTTCCCATTTGACAGAAATGGAGCCTATACGATTAATACGTTTTAGGCTGTCTTTTTTGCTGTCTGGGGTGACCTGGACAAGGAAGAACGGAAGTTTCCTGTTTCATCAGGATTGAATCCTGTCAAGATTGAAAACCTTGTACAGACGGTTTACTAACAGACGTAGCGAGGAAGTTAGGACAGCGGTCTGCCGTATCTTAAGCTTCCCAGGATGACGAACAATGAACAGATACTGACTACAGCAGGTATTGAACCAGACAACGCCGTACTCGACGATGACTTCTTTGTGGTCGAAGATCCGTAAGAAAAGCTTGAGATACTAGCCGCAGTTTTTCAAGAAGTGTACAAGGTGAACGAGAGTGTTCGCCCGAACTACGACCTGGAAAATAGCGTGCAAGTTAGCAACTCTCAACTTCGAGAAGATCTGCAGCAATGGCTATCTGAGAACATCGGCTTTGTCCAGTTCAATGACGAAAACATCGCAAGCAATGTAGACGCCGACGAAGGGGTCCATGCCCCGTTCATTTCCAAGGCAGATCTTCAAGCGGTCTTCGAATCATTAAAGAAGAAGAAGTCGGTTGGAATCGGGACCTCCAATCGGGATCTCCAACATTGTGCTAAGACATCTTCCTCTGGAAGTGGTAACTATGTACACAATCCTCTTTAACAATGCTCTGAATAATGCACATTATCCGGAGCATTGGAAAACCGCGATTGTACAGCCCATAGCCAAGCGAGGAAAAGATTCTTCGAATCCGTGCATCCGTCTCCTTCCGAACATCATCAAGGTATTCGAGGAGGTGATAAAAAGAGCTCTGATCAACTGGTCAGAGGACAAACATATAATTCCGGATAGCCAATTCGGTCTTAGAGCGGGTCTTGACACTATTCATGCCGGATATGGAACAAGAGCAAGAGCAAGAAACAATGCACGGGAGCCTGCTTGATTGAACTGGAGAAGGCCTTCGACACAGTATGGTTAGAAGGACTTTACTACAAGCTCAATCGGCTAGGCATTAGTAAACCACTACTGTACCTACTATATAATACGCTTACTGGTAGGCGTTTCGTCGTCAAGACTGGCCTGTTCTGTTCAACATCTTCTTGAGCGATCTGATAAGTTCTCTTCCTCACGCAATTGCGTACGCCGACGACTTGATCGTGTACAGATAAGGCAAAAATATCGAGGACATCACAACACTCCCGCAGGATGACTTCGACTCATTCATGAAAGATTGCGATGACTGGAAGTTAAATATCACCTTTCAGAAGTTTGAAACCATACTGTTTAGGACGCCGTTGTATAAAGCTTCCGCGGATACAAAAAAGAATTGGCGAAAGTTCTTAATTGTTGGACGGCACAGGCAACCACTGGCGCAAAGGATTGTAGTCAGATACCTTGGGATCTGGCTAGATCAGTATCTATATTTTAGCAAACATGTAGATGCTGCTCTGGCCAGGGCCCGAGGCGCTTTCGCTCTTACAATGAGACTGTTTTACAACAGCTAACTCGATGCAGGGATAAATGTAATCTGCTACTTGGCCCTCATACGGCCAATGCTCACTTATGGCTGTCCCATGTGGTTAACGTGAGTGCAAGCTTGATGGAAAATATTCGGGTGTTCAAGAGGGGTTGCCTTAGGGCCTCTACAGAACACCAGAGTCCCAGTACAGAAAATTCTACTCCAATGAGGTCTTATACAAAAGGGCGAACCTGATACGAGTGGACAATTTCCTGGTGAAGTTGATTCGAGGTCATATTGCGAGAGCGATGATCTCGGTTAATAACGGTTAACAACCCACAGTACCACGAAAGGGTACGTCAAACTGGCTTCGTCCCCCCAGAAGCATTCCGCCTTTTTAAAAGGCATGGTCTTATACAAGACATAAATGCGGTACCGCTCCGCTTTCACATCGCCCGTTCAACTGTGGATGGGCGACTCAACAAGACGATTCCGTCGCACAACGATCTGAGGAAGATCTCCTCCGCTTTAGTATGGCGGTGTCGAGTCGGGATAAGAGGGATGTTGCGTTGCAACATCGAAAGTTTTAGGGCTAAGAGAGGGAACTTCCTCGTCGAACCCTTTAGACCCGGGTTAGAATGGCCAGTACAGGTCTCCTCAAGGGAGTAATCGGTCTGTATCTTGCAGCGGATTTGATCCAGCTACCTATGGCCGACTTGCAGACTTAGTGTAAGGTAGTTGTAAGCTGTACACATAAATGTATGAAAAAATTAAATTAAGAAACCTAACCGCGTATAGTATCATGCACGCATGTATACATGTGTCTATGTTTAGTTAAGGTAGTTTTATGTTAGCATATAAGTTTTAAATTAAAAATCGTTCATATATTAAGTTTTTTTCCTAAAATTATTTCTTAATAATAAGTAGTTCAGATAATGAAGTAGTCAATTAAATTATGTGTAAGGTTAAGTCGAAAGACAATAGATTAAGATTAAGTTTATCTTAGAGTGCCCGCCGAGGGCCAATAAGTTAGAATGTAGAACAAATCTACGTCGAACTAGTTTTAAGCATTTGTGTCTAGTATGTAAGTTTGGTATCAATTCGAAATAAAAATGTATTGAAATGAAATGAATGAATGTGTGTACTAAAGTGTATACAAACGGATATAGTATACATATATGTATATACACGTGTTTTCTTAGGTTAGGTTAGGGTAGGTTAGAGTATAGTGGTTGACTGCTAAAGGGCAGTCACACTTAGGGCCGTGTTATCTTATAAATACATATGTATATGTGTATGTTTGCTTAAATTAAGTTAGTTTTAAGTTATTTTAAGGTAGTATATAACGTAGGAGATAAGTTTCAAATAAAATACGTTCTGTTAGTAAGTTTTTTTTTCCAATTTTTCTAATGGTATAATATTTCAATTGATAGCGGGTAGCCAGTAAGTTTTAAGTAGAAACACTGTTCGTTTAACTAGTTCAAGGTATTTTTGTCTAGTAAGTATGTCATGATGTAAAAAATAAAAATGAATTGAAAATGACATGAATTCATTAATTGATGAGTACTATTATGAATGCAATATTTATTCCATATTATTTGCATAGAACGTAATTAGATTAGATTTAAAATGAACATATTAATACTTACAACAACTAATCAGGTAATATTTTTAAGATTTTACTAGATGAATATTGTAGATATAAATAACTCAACATTCGGTTCACCTTCTCCACTCATATTGGGCGTGTTTTCCTGATAACCATTAAATCGTTAAGTGCCGCACAAAAGAAAGGGAAAGAGATATCCACCAATCCAAACACTTCATGTCATATGTCTGCGCACTTGAAAGCATCACTTTCGACCGTTGCTTCACGGTGTGTGCACAATGGGCTGCCACAGTTTAGTGGCTACCTACCAATTGGACCTACTCCAAGTGGGTGTCTGCTTAGGGTTACATTGATAGTGTTATTGCCTAGAGTGCAATAAGAAATTGAAGAAGAAGAAGTCTCGCAAGCGAAGTATTGCTCGACGGCTTTTTTGTCTCATTCGTCGACAGTAATACAATACGATAGTAGTAGTAGTTTAACAGATGGCAACATTTACGTTGGCCGAAGTGAGGCGTGGAGCGATGATACTCGACACAGTGGGGGTTCGTACACGTATTGTCTGCAATGTCTCTACGTTCGATTAACAGCTTTCGTTGTTCCCAGAACTTGCGTGCGTACTTGGGAAATTGATGAAAAGCTTTCATTCTTATAGTATTATTAGTCTAGACATTTTTTGGGTAGTGGGCCGGGCATTTAGTGTTTCAGGGAACTAATAAACAAAAAACACAAGAAATATTAATACACCGAGCGTTTTTATACTAATTTGTTATATAAACAGATATGAATGTAAGATGTTTTTTCATAGAGTGAAATATGTACGTAAGTGCATACACTTATGTGAGCCTTTTTTAATTACATACCACAATTAAGTTAATAGTGTCATCTTATACGTGGTGTTTTTGCAGACTACCTTCTTGTGTTATGGTGTAAAAAAAATGTACAAAAGAGATTTGAATTGATGTAGTTAATTGCATATACCTATCAAATGTATGACACAGTCAATAAAAATGAATTATCTGAATTACATACATATGTGACGGTATTTTATTGTGAATTAATTAAGATAATAATACAATAATTGGATGAAGATTTTGACATAGGGAATGTTTTCGCCAGGTTTTAGCTCAATTTAATAAAGTGTCGTTACGCAATCGTCATATTTACAAGATATGAATGCGTTTTTATTTGCTTTTTTGTTTTTACTATCAATATGAATATATGCAATAAATGGGTCTAGTCGGTCTACCAAAAAAAATCGTACATTAGACTCCCCAAATTTCAGAAAGGTGAAACGAAAAGTGTGCTAGACTCTTGTGAGACAATGCGGGAGTTTGTATGTCAACGCAAAAAGCGGAAAGCGGCAGAACTGCCCCAACAAGCGGCAGAACTGCCCCAACAAGCGGCAGAACTGCCAACTTGGCAGCCAAGAATGAATCAAGCCAATTTTTTATATTCTGACTCCGATGTGAACCGTATTTTTGTGGGGGTGTTGTGCATCGAACGGAACGAATGGTAGTCAGAAGGGACAAAACTTCCCATTCACTGTTTTCCAAATAGTTGCTAACCTGAATAGCAACGTGAGGCCGAGTGTTGAACAATTGTTGCCTCATGTCTGGTCGCATATTTCGGGCGTATTTCGGATACTGCTCTCTTCAAACGGATTAATTGTGCTCTGAAGCGTTGCCCATTGATGGTTTCATTCGGTTTTAGCAGCTAATAATACAGCACACCTCCTGATCCACTAAATACAGATCATTACCTTCGCCCCATATATATTCAGCTTTCCCGTGGATTTTGCTTGTTGGCCGGGTTTCGTATATGATGATTTGCGGTTGGGGTTGTCGAATTGGATCCTTTTTCATCACTTGTAACAATATGATGCAAAAATATCTTCCTTTTATGGCGTTCCAGCAGTATTTAGGACTTCCAAAACCACCTTTCGGAGTTTCTAGACTTGAGTTCATGTGGAAGCCAATTTCCTTGCTTTTTAATATATCCAGCTGCTTTCAAACGTTTTAAAACGGCTGGTTGAGTGACACCCTAAGATTTTGCGATCTCTTTTTGTGTTTGGGTACAATCTTCATAGAGTAATGCTTCTAGTTCTTCTTCTAGTTCCCTAAGACGTTCATCGTCTTCCAAGCCAAAATCACCACTTTCGTGCATCGTGCAAGACGAAGGAGTTTACTATAAGCTCAATCGACTAGGCATTAGTAAACCACTACTGTAACTATTTTTGAAGTAAAAAATGGTCTCCAACAGGGGGCCGTTAATTTGCCGATCCTGTTCAACATATTCTTGAGCGATTTGATAAGTTCTCTTCCTCACGCAATTGAGTATGCCGACGTATTGATCGTGTACAGATCAGGCAAAAGGATCGAGGACATCACCAGGCTCGGGCAGGATGACTTCGACTCATTCATGAGAGATTGCGATGACTGGATGTTGAATATCAACAACAAGAAACAATTCTGTTTAGGACGCCGTTGTATAAAGCTTCCGCGGATACAAAAAAGAATTGGCGAAAGTTTTCAATTGTTGGACGGCACGGGCAACCACTGGCGCAAAGTATTGTAGTCAGATACCTTGAGATCTGGCTAGATCAGTATCTATATTTTAACAAACATGTAGATGCTGCTCTGGCCAGGGCCCGAGGCACTTAGGCTCTTACAAAGAGACTGTTTTATAACAGCCAACTCGATGCAAGGGTAAAGGTAATCTGCTACATGGCCCTCATACAGCCAATGCTCACCTGTGGCTGTCCCGTGTGGTTCAATAGATGTTGCTTGATGGAAAAGATTCGGGTGCTTGAGAGGGCTTGTCTAAGGGCTTGCCTTCGCTTTTATAGAACAGCACAGTCCCATAACATAAAATTCTACTCCAATGAGGTCTTATACAGCAATGCGAACCTGATACGGGTTTACAATTTCCTGGTGAAGTTGATTCGAGGTCACACTGCGAGAGCGATGAACTTTTCCGGGGCTTACTACCCCAATCCACAGTACCACGTAAGGGTACGTCACAGTGGCTTAGTCCCTCCAGAAGCATTTCTCTACTTTGACAAGCACGGCCGGATACAAGACAAGAATGAGGTACCGCTCCTGTTTCACATAGCCAGGTCACGACCGTTCCGTTACACAACGAGCTGAGGAAGGCCTCCTCCGGTTCAGTACAGCGGTCTCGAGTCGGGATGTGCGAGATGTTGCATTGCAACATCGTAAGTTCTGGTGGCGGGAGCGAAGGAACTCCAGCGTCGAACCCTTTAGACCTGGGGTAGAACGGGTAGTGCTTACCCCCTTATGGGGCGCAGTCGGTCTCTGTCTTGCGGTGGATTAGATTGAAATCTAGATACCGCAACCTGTGGCCGACTTCCATATCGTAGGGTAGTCTTAAGGTAGTATACAAAAAAAAAAAAAAAATTTAAAAGAAAAAAAAACCAAAAAACAAAAAATAGGTATACACATTGGTACACTGAGTGTACTTATGGGTATACCATTGTATATGGAGTAAGTACATACATATATGCATGCAAGTATGTACTATACATACATATGTATGTTTAGTTAAGTTAGTTTTAAGTTATTTTAAGATAGTGTGTAAGTTAGAATATAAGTTTTAAACAAAATCGTTCTGTTTTTAAGTTTTTTGTAAAACATTTTTTTAATATTAACTTGTACATCAGAATTGTGGTTTGTGGTGGCCCGTGGCGTTGTGGGTATGTGCGTCGACCCCAACCTCGACGTCGTAGGTTAGATTCCAACTCTGAGCGACAAAAATAATTTTCACGACCCCACCTCTTTCGAATCACTGACAATGCTCAAACAGTATTTCCTGTCAAGAAAAAGCTTCTCAAACTTGGCCGTTCGGAGTCGGCATAAAACTGTAGGTCCCTTCCACTCGTGTGAGAACAATATCACGCACAACATGAGTGGTTGCTGAGAAGCTAGGCCCTGGCCCTCTATGGGCTGTAGTGCCACCCATATTATATTATTATTATTATTGCACACCAGAATTCATAATTTAAAACGTCGAAAGACATATAGAATAAGATTAAGTTAAGCTTAGAGTGGCCGCCGAGGACCAGTAAGTTAGAAGTAGAATTGTAAGTCCAACTAGTTTTAAGCCTTTTTGTCTAGTATGCAAGCTCATTATGAAAAATATAATAAAAATGAATTTAAAATAATGAATGAATGAAAATGGGAAACACACTTCCGTTTTTAACCTTGGTCTAAAAGGATCGACGGGGGACGTCCTCTTGAACGAGTGTACCGATGACCTTGATATTTTTGCCCGATCTGTTCACTATCGAGTCGTCGTGATAACTATACTGAATTGTATAAAATCTTTTTACACATGTTTTTATAAATATGTAATGTCAACTTTCAAAAAATGGTACGTTAAATTTTATTATAAATAATTATAGTGGCTCGTGTCGGTGTGTGTATGTGCGTCGACTTATACGATCTTTAACCTACTTACCTATGCTCGATCTTTGGTTAGTCACTTCTACTTCTGAGAGAAAAATAGAATGCCCTGGCCCTCTACGACTGTAGCGACATCCATAATATTATAACTATAATATATTGTATATTTATTAAGATTTAGAAAATAATATATAGAAATAAGTAAAAATATTCTCCATTTTTTCTTCTCTTCTGTATGAAAGATAACACATTTTCCTATTTGACCGCGAGTGAGGAGTAGGTACGTATATAATACCAAAACAATAAGTATAACAATCGATCTGTCATGAGTAAAGGTATTATATATATACATATATTGAATGGCTAGTATCCTAAGTTCATTATTGGGCATTTAAAATAATTTTATACACAGATAACAGAGCAGTCAGTCCTTCATTGAAGCCGTACACCATTGGAACCACTTACCTCACAGGTACGGTTTACGACCGAGTACAAACAATTTTCAGATTGATTTAACTCTTACTTTTGTCGCATTGTAGTAAAGTATAAAATATTAGAATTCGAATGTGGTTAACTTTTGAAAAATGAATTCTTAAATTCAATCTTGAAATATAAGAATGTGTATATGTCACTGTCGCTTTGTTTACATTGTATTAAGCAATATATGGTATATTTTGTGCCCTGTACTGTAAAAGTATATTGTTAATGTAGAAATTTATAAATGAAATGAAATGTACATATGATATATGCTTGCATAGCTAGCAAAGTATGGTACTATCAAACGCTTGTTTTATTGTCTTTTCCAAATATATTAGCAGCCTGTGGTTATCCTGACAAGTTTATATTGGGTGTTAAGAAAAACTATCGTAAGGCATATGTCCCCAATGAGTTTACGATTCGTTGTTTTATGTCTTTATGCTACAGTCCCGATCTGAACATCAGGAGATAAAGACAGGGTGACTTCTAGGTAATGTGAAAATGCAACTTTAGTCTGGCAGTAGAAGCATGGGCTTATGTACACAGGGCAAAGTTGCTGACTGCACCCAACCTGGTAGGATGCCAGCGCGATCCCTGTTTGTGCATAAGTCAAGTTGACATACAGCCTCCTCGTGGCGCCCCTGGATAGCCATCACAACAACCGTTGTGTGGTGAACTAATGTATGCAGCGATCCCCCTCTGCCCGAGGGTCAAATAATGGGCCTGGCCTACCAGTTGTAGGTTGTGCGTGAGGTTGACTCCCTCACCACACAAAAAACCAACGGTTACGAACCGACAACAGGCTTCGGATATGGACGGATTCAAAGTTGACGACCCCGGCAAACGATCAAAGGACAATGATTTTCGGTTCTGCACGTGGAATGTGAGGTCCCTGAACAGACCACGTGCAGCCGATGAACTCGCGGAGGCCCTAGACTGCTACAAAGCAGATGTCACCGCCATCCAGGAGATGCGATGGGATGGGCCGGGCAAAAGGAAGATGAGAAACTGCGACATCTACTACGGTGATTGCTACAAAGAGGGAAGGCAGCGCTTATTTGGATGCGGATTCGTTGTTCGAGGCAGACTTAGGCAAAAAGTCTTAAGCTTTGATTATATCAGCGAGCGCCTCATAACAATCCGCATCAAGGCTAAATTCGGGAACATCAGCCTGATCTGCGCACACGCCCCGACGGAGGAGAAGGATGACGATATCAAGGATGACTTCTATGATCTCCTAGAAAGAACATACGATCGATGCCCCAGCTATGACACCAAGATCGTTCTAGGAGATTTCAACGCACAGCTGGGCAAGGAAGAAATCTTTGCTAGAGTCATCGGAAAACACAGCCTGCACGACAACACATCCGGAAACGGACTCAGGCTGGTAGATTTCGCCTCGGGGCGTAACCTCTCTGTGATGAGCACGCGGTTCCCACACCTCAACATCCATAAGGGGACCTGGCGGTCTCCTGATCAATCAACCGTCAACCAGATTGATCACGTTGCGATCGACGTCAGACACTCCTCCAATATTCTCGATGTCCGAACGTTCCGAGGAGCCAACATCGACTCGGACCATTTCCTTGTTGTAGCCAAGGTAAGGATGAGGATATCGAGAGAAGTACGGAGTCGAGAAAGAACACTACGGTTTGACGTCGGAAAGCTACAATCGCAATCGACCGCTAGGAACTTTGCCGACCGAGTCTCCCTGAAACTCTCTAAAAGTTCGACGCTGCCTGCACATTCAATAGAAGAAGAATGGAAACGTTGTCAAAAAGCCATCAAAGAAGCTGCCACTGATGTGCTGGGTTTCACGACACCACCCAGAAGGAACCCATGGTTTGACGACGAGTGCAGGCAGGTACATGCAGCCAAGCAGGAGGCCTACAAGGCAACGCTGCATCGAACAACGAGAGCTGTTCGTGAGCTCTACGAACAGAAGAGAAGGGAAGAGCACCGGCTTCTCAGAAAGAAAAAGAAAGAGCATGAGAAGCGCGCGGTCGTGGAGATGGAGAGGTGTTACGACAGGAAGGAGGTCCGAAAGTTTTACCAAAAGGTAAAACAAGTATCAGGAAGATATAGACCTCGGACCGAAGCCTGCAGGGACGAAAATGGACAACTAGTAGTAGAATCGCAGTCGATGCTGAGAATTTGGAAAAATCATTTCTGTAGACTGTTAAACGGCGATGACGACACAAATTCCGCTGTCAGGCAGAATGTTTCACTCAATTTGGACGATGATGAACACGAATTCCGTCCCCCCGACTTAGACGAAGTTAAGATAGCGATATCTAGACTGAAGTCGAACAAAGCTGCTGGAGCGGACGGATTGTCCGCGGAATTGTTTAAGGCAGCTGGAGATGACCTGGTTGGGCGCATGCACCAGCTCATCTGTAAGATATGGTCGGAGGAAAGCATGCCCGATGAGTGGAATCTCAGCGTCGTTTGTCCGGTCCACAAGAAAGGAGACCCCTTTGACTGCGCCAACTATAGAGGGATCAGCCTCCTTAACATCGCTTATAAAATACTCTCTGCCGTTCTGTGTGAACGCCTGAAACCCTTTGTCAACAACCTGATAGGTGCTTATCAGTGCGGTTTCAGGCCAGGAAAGTCCACAATAGACCAAATATTTACACTCCGGCAGATCCTGGAAAAGACTCAAGAGATGCAGATCGACACCCACCACCTATTTGTCGATTTCAAGGCCGCATATGACAGCGTGCATAGAGACGAGCTATACAGCGCCATGTCTAGTTTTGACATTCCTGCCAAACTCGTCAGGCTGTGCAGGATGACGATGGAGAACTCTCGCTGCTCCATCAAGGTCGGTAACGAACTCACCGAGACCTTCAATGTCAAAAAAGGTTTTAGGCATGTGACTTCTTTAACATCATACTTGAGAAGATCGTGCGAAACTCTAACGTCAACACCCGAGGCACGATCTTCCAAAAGTCCGTTCAACTGCTTGCATACGCGGACGACATTGACGTGATTGGACGAACACAGCGAGCCGTCAATGAGGCGTTTGCTGGCATTGAAGCGGAAGCGGCTAAAATGGGTATAGCGGTAAACCAGGGCAAAACAAAGTACATGCTGTCATCACGAAAGGACGCACAACACCGACGTCTCGCACAGAGCGTCATATTGGGCAGCAGAAACTTTGAGGTAGTCAAGGACTTCGTCTACCTAGGCTCCGGAGTAAATAGGGACAACAACACCAGTACCGAGATCAAGCGCAGAATTACTCTTGCCAATCGCTGTTTCTTTGGGCTCAAGAGGCAATTGAGTAACAGAGCCATCTCTCGAAACACCAAATTGAGCTTGTATAAAACTCTGATCATCCCAGTCCTGCTCTATGGCGCAGAGACATGGACGCTATTGAAAGCGGATGAAGAAGCTCTTGGTTGTTTTGAGAGAAAAGTTCTGCGTACGATCTTTGGTCCTGTTTGCGTTGATGGCGTTTGGAGGAGAAGGTTCAACCACGAACTATACGGGCTGTACAGCGGCATGCACCTAGTTAAGCGTCTTCGGATCCAACGCTTAAGATGGCTAGGTCATGTAGAGCGGATGGACACCACAGCTCCGGCCCGAAGAGTCTTCGACACCGAGCCATTGGGACAGCGCAACAGAGGACGTCCTCGCACTAGATGGCGCACACAAGTGGAAAAGGACCTCAACCAACTTGGTGTGCGCAACTGGAGGCAGCTGGCGAAAGATCGTGCTGGCTGGAGAGGCATGTTGGTTGAGGCCCAGGTCCACCCCGGACTGTAGCGCCAACGAAGAAGAAGAAGCTTTTCTGATATACAACATATGGTACATCAGGAAATGACGATTAGAAATTCAATACAAAACACAAAATTAAAAATAAAATTTCTGACAGAACAATTGTACAGAGCTCAAAGATTTGTAAAATATTACTATCCACTTATAGAAAGTACTTTAATAATACATTATTATTATTATTTGTATGTAGTATATATATATATTATTATAATTTGTATGTAAAGCGTTTGTACCTACTTTTTGTACTTACATGATGAAATAAAAAATTAATATGAAAAATAAAAGAAAAATGATTTTGAATTCCAGTTTTACGAGTAAAGCGTAAAGAGCCATTACGAAATCACGTTGGAGTACACGTCACTTAAAATGAAATCAATAAAATGAAGAGCTATTTATGTATCATTCTTTTCGAAAGTTTGATATATTGAGACATTTTAGGAGTAGTATAACTACGTATAATGAAGAAGCAAATAATGTAAATATGTATATATGGCTTCCAAAACTGTGATAAACATAGCCCACACAAACTATTTCAATGAACACAATATAATGAAATAAGTTGTATTGTTCATTTAAAAGTGAAAATCTGTGATTTATGATAAAAAAGAGATATTTTGTGATGTGATTAAAACCATCAATGGAAAGCTTTATGAATAAGTCAAATTCATAGTTCATGCAACTTTTTTTTACATATATGAAAACTAAACATGCTCTTCAGTCATAGGCAACGAATAACAAATAAATAAAAACATGTTGTTGATGTCTTGTATGTATTATGCATTTCATTTAGAAATTTATGAGGACCAGAAAAAAAAACGAAACTAAGAAGTGACAAATTATTTTTATGGTAATAAATTCAAAAAAATGTAAACAAAGAGGGCATTTCTGTGTGTGATAAGTGTGTGTGCTGGTCACTGGCCATGACAATCTTTGTTTCTAATTCTAAATTTCAAATGGAGGAAAACCTGCAGGGTGCCACTCTGTCAGTATTAAACTAACCCCTGTGAAGAAAGGACATCCAGACTTAATTTATTTTTCCTTTTTTCTCATGTAATTGATAGTCTAAAGGGGTGAGCATTTTCCTAACCTAATTAATTAAAAGCAAATTGAAGAAGATTGCACATAATGTGTTATGGCACTAATCTATTTATATAATTAAGATTTAGTATAAGGCTTCTGCGTTTAACGTAGACAAATTTATATAAATGAAATGCAATATACAAAGTACGTAGACGTGTATATGCGAACTAAGTTACACGCTGTTTCCAAGCAAACAGAAAAAAACAACTTTAGGTCTACATTTTGCATAATTTATATTTCAAGCTAAACTACCAAAACGTTTCCGAATCTTTCGTGTAGTTATCTCTTAAAACATTAGAACTTAGATATTACTACATTTAGTAGTACATAGTATACGATAAACTCAAGCTTAGAGTGCCCGTCATGGGCCAGTAAGTTCGGATTAGTAACACTGTACGTCAAACTAGTCTTAAGCATTTTTGTTTAGTACGTAAGCTTATTATGATTAAGGTAATAAAAATGAATTAAAATGAAAAAAAAAAACAATTTACAAGCCATTTAACAAACAAAGTCATTTATAATAATTATTTATTGAAATTTCAGTCTACATATATTTATGTTAATCCATGCAAGTGTGTGCACAGGACTTCAGCTCCTGACAAACCATACCCCATTTGGATACACGCGCAGCTAATGTAACTTACATATCTAAGGATGACCACATGTACAGCTTAACCGCAAATTGTAATTTAAGCGCAACCACTAAAGCCGCAATCTATTTCAAAGTATAACTGGCTCATTATTGCACTTGTTGGCTTATAAATGCGCTAATTATTTTGATGGGCATTGTGATTGTGACTACATATTGGTAAAGTTGCACAAACTTTTGGCCCACCTGTAATTCACTCACCAAGAAGTATATATGCACACATATGACATTGATTTTGTGGTTTTGTATATAATATTTGCAGAATTCTAGAGAGTATTATTGTATAATCTACAGAGTGTGTTGAAATCCCTTCATTCTGTATTACAATTAAATAACATTTCAGTGGTAAAACTTGGCACACTTGCGTTTGCTGCTATGAATTAAACTATGCAAACATCCGGTAAAAAAAAACAGTTTGAATAATTGGCTGTTTTGGTGTACAATATATTTCTTTTTGAACTGTAATTTTTATTTATTTGGAAAATGGTCTCCACAAGGGCCAATAAAAATGAAAAAAGGCAAAAAAACGAACAACGACGACAGCAATATCAAAATTTACGTGTCAATAAAAAGCTTTCACAAAATACTGAATATGTCCACATGCTGCGCACAAAATTGATCAGAGGATTCCCTGCCGTTTGAACTATGACGCGATATGTCATCATATTTCTCTGAGTGCTTTCTTACCGAACAGCATAAGTCTGTTGGAACGTTTGTCCTTATATATGTGTACACATGTACATTCCACATGTGAATGTTTTCATGCATGCAATTTCGACTACTTGGTGGTCATATAAAAATATGTGAGAGCTCACTCTCTTGACCGTTTTTAATCAAATCTCTTAGCAGCAATGTTAAAGAAAGGGTTTTGTTTTTTAACATGCATATTCATGTATATTTTGTGATTGTGTTCATAGAAGAATGTATGTACTTACATATATTGTGTGTGATTGTGTATGGCCAGCCACTTAAAGAGTCTGACCAACATGTTTCTGCTTAATATCGCCACTGCTTGCAGTTACGAAGCATGACTTGTTATCATGTGATGTGATGAGGTGAATTCTTATTTATGTGACATCTTTTTTGATATATATAACAAGATACAGAGACACTTAGCAATTATACATTTATAACACACAAACTTTGCACCCAGTATTATCTATATCTTTATAAGTAATCATCCTTCAGTTTTGCATATATTGAGGGTCAATGATGAGCCCGTTCATGTAAGATGACTTGATTTATCGTGACAGATAACCTACTGCGATTCTATGTACTTATGGAAATACATACAGCATAACTACATAAAATTTCTTTCACTGATTTAACCTAAATTTTAATATTGTGCGTTGCTAATCCTACACGGCAGCTTTAAACTAGTGAGATCGTATCTTTATGTCATGTCCTTTCGTCATGCCTGTTACAGTCTTGCTACTTCTATATTTATATATAAAGGGTGGTTCTTTAAAAGCTACAGGAAAGTTAAAAAAAAAACATAAAATTCAATGCCTGAAATCTTTATTTGAATCGATAGTACGGTTTATATAATTTAATGTTTGAAGATTATTTCATGCAAATGTTGATTTGACTGCGCCTCAAATGGTCCATCCGCTTAGTCCAATTTTGGCATACTCTTTCCAACATTTCGGACCTTATTTCATGAATTCGAAAATTCAATGTTGTCTTCCAATGCGTCAATTGAAGCGGGCTTGTCTAAATAGACATGGGCTTTAACATAGCCCCACAAAAAGTAGTCTAAAGGCGTTAAATCGCACGATCTAGGCGGTCGAACGTGAAATAAAATGTTCACCGAACTCGCCTATAAGTCCATTGTTGCGCGTGCTGTGTGGCATGTGGCACCGTCTTGTTAAAACCACATGTCATGCAAGTCAAGCTCTTGCATTTTGGGAAAAAAAGTTGGATATCATCTCACGGTAGCGCTCACCATTCACAGTTACGTTACGATTCGCATCATCCTTGAAGAAGTACGGTCCAATGATGCCACCAGCCCATAAACCGCACCAAACTGTGAATTTTTCTGGATACATTGGTAGGTCTTGCAATGCTTCTGGCTGATTTCGTTCCAATTCTGCTTATTTACGTACCCATTGAGCCAAAAATGAGCTTCGATTAAACTGACCATAAAATGGAAGCAACGCGCGATGAGCTTTCTTAAAGAGCTTGATAATAAAATTCAATAATTTGCAAGCGTTGCTCGTTTGTAAGACTATTCATGGTTAAATTATAGACCAAACTGAAGATGTTTGACAGTGAAACAAAACACGAAACGTGAGTCAGCTGTTTAAACCAGTGTTGCCAAAAAGATAATAGCTAAAAAATCATTCTTTATTATATAAATATGGTATTATTAAGCGATTTTATCGATCGTTGAAATTGGAACAGCTTTTACTAGACAGAAACAGCTTTTACTAGAAGAAAAAGATAGCGGTCATAGTGATAAATTGGATCAAATGATGAACTAAGTTATATCACCCTCATTTGCCTAAAAAAACATCGATTGTGCTTGGTGTCCACCAATGAAAGTATTATCCACCAGGCAGATAATATGACATATGTGCAGGTCCCGGATTAAGCCTTCCGTGTCCAAATAGAATCGAACAACTTTATATTTGCCG